>JAJOOH010000503.1:0-46537 GCA_029582605.1 Solanum gracilifrons | reverse complement strand
GTTTCAAATGCCTTCCTCTCGGACACCCACTTGCCGCATGAAGACCAGCCTACACCTTAACCCACTCACTCTCTCGAGCTGAGTGTGTGGACGTGAGACTAGGGTTCACTCTCTCGAACTGAACCTCATGTCGACCCACTCATACTGGCCATCAATCTAGTGGTCTTAGTTTTACGACCTCTCTCTCTCGCAAGCCGGAAACACATAAATAAACTTGTATTTGCAATTAAAAATTCATCAAATTCATCCACAACTACTAAATGAAATCATAATTAAACTACGATTAAACTATCAGCAAGCAAGACCCAACAATTATCTCAACCCATATTCGCTAAATCACACCCAAGAATTGGGGTTTTTAGCCACACATCAAGAGATAGAAATTTATACCTAAATGATCTTGCATTCAAATGAGTATGAAGATTTAAGTCTTGTTATAGGCCAATAATGAAGAATCCAAGAGACCCAAGTCCAAATCCTTAGAGATGAAACCCTCTTCTTCTTCAAGTCTTCAAAACACTCAAAAAATACTATTCTATATGAAAACTATAATAATTGTTCGACTCTAAGTGAAAATTATAATAATTGTTCCCTTTTAAAACTAAAACTCTAACTAGTATTTATAGTTATCACAAATTTGTGTTGCAGCGGATCGTTCGGGGTTGTTAGTCGGAATCGTCGATCAACTTGGCTATTCACCCTTTGGTGTAGTTCGTCTCTGTCTTGCACCAGCCTTCAACATCATCGTGCTCTGGTTCATTGGGCGGCATGGTATTGCTTCGTGGAATTGCTCGGTGATGCGCCGACTGCTCCCTTTTTTCGCAAACATGATCCTTTTCTTCAGGGCTCAGCACACTGGAACAAAAGGCGAAGTAAGACCCTTCGGTGACTCGCCAAGTGGATTCGGCGATCCTCAAGACTTTATTTCTTCATTCTTTTCATCCTTTTCATTCCTTTTTGTGACGTAGTGTCCATGCTTTCCTTAAAACTTCAAATACTTGAAACTTAAGGGTTTTTATCAGATATTGAGATTAAATAAGCATTTGAGGAAACAATTTCTATTAAAACATAGCCTTAAATGAGTCCAATTTGTGGGCTCATCACAATTCACCGCGCAATTTTAAAAGTCTTTTCAAAAAGGTTTGGGTTCGAAGGTAAACTTGAGTACTGCTTTCCATCCCCAGACTGATGATCAAGTAGAGCATACGATTCAGAATTTAGAGGATATATTGAGGGCTTGTGTGATCGATTTCAAAGGTAAATGGGATGATCACTTACCTCTCATTGAGTTTGCTTACTACAATAGTTATCACTCTAATATCCAGATGGCTCCTTATGAGGCTCTTTATGGGAGAAGATGTAGATCTCCTAGTGGATGGTTTGAGGTTGGTTAATCTTGGTTGATAGGACCAAACTTAGTTCATCAAGCTATGACGAAAGTGAAGATTATTCATAAAAGTTGAAAACAACACAAAGTCGTCAGAAATCCTATACCAATGTTAGGAGAAGAAACTTGGAGTTTGAGGTGGACGATTGGATTTATTTGAAGGTTTCACCCATGAAGGGTGTTATGAGGTTTGGAAAGAAAGGTAAGCTCAGTCCCAGGTATATTAGTCCTTACAGGGTATCCAATAGGATTGGCAATGTAGCCTATGAGTTGGAGCTGCCTCCAGAGTTAGTAGCAGTCCATCTGGTATTCCACATTTCAATGTTGAAGAAGTGTATGGGCAATCCTTCACTCATATACCTATTGAAAATATTGGTATTAAGGAAAACCTATCTTATGAGGAGATTCCTGTTGAGATACTTGATCGTTAGGTTCACAAGTTGAGAACCAAGGAGGTTGCATCAGTCAAGGTTTCATGGAGGAACCAGTTTGTTAAGGAAGCTACTTGGGAGGCTGAGGAGGATATGAAGAGGTGATACCCACATCTTTTTACTTCCGGAGAACTTCCAGACCAAGGTAATGACTTTTTGTAAAACACTCTAATTGATTTGCTATGTTGTGTTAATTGCATGTTGGGTGTTTGAGATGGGTGTTAGATGTTACCACCCTTATTATACTCAGAGTGATCTCATTACAGGATGAATGTTCCCAAGGGAGAGATATTGTAACACCTCGGTATTAGAAAGAGCTAATTTCAGAAAGAACTAAATTGGAAAGAGCTAAATTGAGAATTTTGCAAGTTATGCTTAAGTTGTGAGTTTTAGGTCAACTTTAAATGGTCATAACTTTAAGAACATGATGATATAGGTGGCCCATAAGATATAAAATGAAAGATATATGAATCCTATTTCCAGCGCCACCAAGTTTGCTAAATTTCTAGTTTGGATGAGGGAGATATACCCGTGTGAAGTCAGCCTATCCAGTTAAGGTAATTTACCCGAATTAATGAAGGGTATTTTGGTCTTTTCCTTAACCCATCAGCTTTAAACGTTTTTAGTAATATATTAGGGGTCAAATCTAATTAGAATCAGTTTACGCCTAAGTGTAAAGCGTTCAAGAAATTTAGGGAAAAAGTCAACAGGAGAAAATAGGAGTTTCAAGAAGTTCTTCAAGATTTTAGAGAAATCGTTAAGAACTTGGTTCTTTCGAGGTACGTGAGGTTTCTCATAGTGATGGATATGTTCATTCTCACACCAAATATGTATTTGTTTCATTAAATCATCCATTAAATCGTTATTTATAGTTTCTTGAGGAATTCTTAGGAATTTACTTCATTTTTTATCAATGGAGTCAGGTTGGATTGTTAAAGTGATGTTTTTACGAATGAGTGTTGTTCTTGGTGTAAATTGACTGAGTTTTCGATGATTTTTTTGTGTTTATGAATATAAATGAGTTTTGCAATGAATCATTTGATTCCAAGGGGATTAGGCCATGAAAACAAGAAAAACTCATCAAAATTCTGGGTTTGAGGTGGGGTATCGCGCCCCCAAGGCGCTAAGGGGCCTAGCACGACGCGCCAGCAGTGAACCCAATAAGACCTCCAGTAAATGGGGGATGGCGAGACGGGCCAGTAGTGCGCCAAATCAGACCCTAAGTAAATGGGGGCATGGCGCCACGTGCCAACAGTGCGCCCAATCAGACCCCCAGTAACTAGGGCCTGGCGTGACGTGCCAGTAGTGCTCCAAATCAGACCCCAGTAAATGGTTCCTTTTCTTTTCTCTTTACGTATTTGTTCCTTTGAGCTGAGTTGCCATTCTTGACGTGGTCGTTTCTTGACGTTTAGACTTTTACTCATCCAAACCAAGTCAATTACATTAGTTTAGGTATATAAACATCATTTTAACTATTTTTAAGTCATTATTCATAAGGTGAGGCTCTAACTTAAGTCATAGAATTTCTAGGGTGTTACAATGATTTTGGGAGTAGTATCAAGCACCAAGTTGTGTTAGAGTCTCTTATGATTCGGAAGTCCTACAGAATTACGTAGCCAACATAGGATAGGATATCGTTATCTCTTCAAGCGACTCCTCACTGCCTTTGAGAAGGCCAATTAGATGGATTCATAGTAACGATATCATACTATACCCCGAAAAAGTATAGGGTGTCCCTGGCAATATGAGGCGTAACGTTGTATCATAGCCAGCCAATCCCAAGAAACTCCCAATATTACTTGGAGACGTGGGTCTAGGCAAGTTCTGCACTGCCTCTATCTTTTGAGTGTCAACTTAAATTCCATCACCGGAAACAATATGGCCTAAGAATGCCACAAACTCAAGCCAAAACTCACACTTGGAAAATTTGACATATAACTTCTTATCCATGAGAGTTTGGAGAACTATTCTGAGATGACTAGCATGATCTTACTCACTGCTCGAACATATTAGAATGTCATCAATGAATACGATAACAAACATATTTAAATAAGGCCTGAATACTCTGTTCATAAGGTCTATGAATGTTGTAGGAGCATTGGTCAAACCAAAGGACATAACTCGGAACTCATAATGACCATAGCGGGTCCTAAATGTTATCCTAGGGATATCACTTTCTCTTACTCTCAACTGATGATAGCCAGATCTGAGGTCTATCTTAGAAAAAAAGTGGCACCCTAAAGTTGATAGAAGAGATCATCAATTCTCAGATGAGGATACCATCTTTCTTCCTCACAAATAAGACCGGAGCACCCTAAGGCGAGACACTTGGTCGAATAAAGTGTTTCTCAAGGAGATCTTTCAACTACTCTTTTAAAACTTTCAACTCTGCTGGATCCATTCTATATGGTAGAATGGAGATAGGATGAGTATCGAGAATAGTATCTATACCAAAGTCTATTTCTCTCTCAGGAGGGACTCTGAGAAGATCACTTGGAAAGACTTCTGGAAACTCACTAACAACTGAAACTGACTAAATAGGAGGTGTCTCAACACTAGATTCATTAACTCGGACTAAGTGATAGCCACAACCCTTGGAAACTAACTTTCTCACCCTAAGGTAGGAAATAAAATGACCCTTAGGCACTACTGAACTACTCCTCCACTCAAAAACTGGCTCATTAGGAAATGGAACTTAACAACTCGAGTTCTACAATCGAACTGAGGCATTACATGGGTGAAGCCAGTCCATACATAAAATGACATCAAAATCTATCATATCTAACTCAACTAAGTCAGCAATGGTATTCTTGTGATTCACAAAAATGGTACAATCACGATAAACTCTCTCAGCTAGAATAGACTCACCAACAAGTGTAGAAACACTGAAGGGCTCAAGAAGTTGCTTAGGAAGAACATCAAAATTCATAGCAACATAAGAAGTCACAAAAGATAAACTCGCTCCTGGATCTAGCAAAGAATTAACATCAAAAGTAAAGACTTTGATCATACCAGTGAAAACATCTGGAGAATTCTCTAGCTCTTAGCGACTAGTGATAGCATATAAATGGTTTGCTCCTACGTCAGTCCACGAAGTAGGTCCTCTAGGTGCAGCTCTGTCTATTGGAGCAACTGAAGAAGAGTGGGCTCTAGTTCCCCTATTTCCACCACACTGCCTGTTCTTAGGAAACTTTTTGATGAAATGACCCTCTTGACCATACTTGAAGCAACCAGTGGAGCCATCACGACACGCTCCGGGGTGATTTCTACCACACTTAGCATTTGTAGGAGCCCAGTTACCTCCTTGTTCCAAACAACCTTGAGACTGTGCAGGTCTAGCTTGAAATTCTGTGAATTCTGATTATTAAACTCATCTCTATTCCTTGGTGCAAGTGCACTAGCAGATGATGGAGCAGGTCCCTTTTACTTATGTTGGAAAGATGACCAGTTGGCATTACTCTTCGGCTGTTCAGACTTGTTCCCTAATGTCTTAGACTTTTTTTTTTCTAAACTCTTCTCTATCCCTCAGCTTATCCTCTTCAACCTGCTGCACATGAATCATCAACCTCGCTATGTCCATAACACCTATTAGCATAGCTGCCTTACCTTCCTTACATGACATACGAAATAACCCAGCAACAAACAGACGTATCCTACTGCTCATGTCCGCAACCATCTCCGGAGGAAAACGGGAAAGTTGGGTGAACTGAAAGGGTATACTCATGGATTCCTGCTTAAGAGTAAGGAATTCTCATACCTTTACTTCTCTCAGTTCCCAGGAAATAAACACCCCAAGAAGGCCTCCTCAAACACAGCACAACTCACAATCTGTAACACCCTGTAAATTAGTGAGTTGAACTAGTGAGTTCTAGAGCCTTTCGTAAGAATTTTGGAGTAGTGTATGAGCATTAAAATAAAAAAAATGGTTCCCGTACTTAGAATAGGGGTTTTAGGGGTTAAACGTCCGGGTAAGACCCCCCAAGGACCACCCAAGGGGTCCTTGAGGGGGACCCCAAAAGAGTCCCCAAAACTGTCAAATGTGTGACCTACAGATGGCCATCTACGGCCAGTAGATCTATCCACACCCCGTAGGTCAAGACCTGTTAAGGCCTGCCAAGGGAAGCTTCAGGTGCAATCCATGACTTGCCAGCATGGGCATTAGACCTATCCATGGTCCGTGGATGGGTGGGTGTGGATGCCGCCAGTTTTTGTACTTTTAGTTTTAGTTGAGGGGTTTGGGAGTTAATTAAGTTATTAATTAGGTGTTAAGGTAGGTCGGTTAGTTAGTTAATTAGCCACCTATATAAGTATAATACAACCCTAAAACTAAGTGATTAGCTTATTCATCATAGAACCCCAAAATTACTCTCAAGAAATTCTCTCTCTAGAAGCAAGAAGAAGAAGAAGAGAAGAGAAGAGGGCAGCACCTGGGTCAAGTTTTATCCATTGATTCAAGTTTGCTTAGGGATTTGATTTAAGGTATATGTAGCTTAATCATCTATGGGTTATTCCACCCATAGAGCCCGCATAGTTCCCCACACTTGTATAATCAAAAACTCAATCCTACCTAGGGTTGTGCTTACATTGTGGTAGGGTTTAGGTAGGATTCCAATCTAGTGGATACTACCCAATTATGATTGATTTAGATTTTTTTAGTGATATAATGATGAATTCATGTGATTTCTATGGTAAACCCTAATCTAAATTGATGAATGTGATAATTGTGGATTGATGCCATTAGAGGTGAAATTGAAGGTTCATGAGAGATCTTCTTAAATCAATGTCATGAGTAATAATTGATCAAAGTTAGTATCATATAATCCTGAATTAAAATAGACCCTATTGTATGTGATGAATCTTGAAATATAAAGTTAGAATTGAACCTTTATGATCAATTATGACTAGAATCACCTAGTAATGATTAATATGATTAGATTACCTTAAATCTAGGCATTAATGGTGATGATAAGAAGTAAAGTTTGAATGTAAGGCTTTTAGTAATGAAGGTTGATCACTAGGGTTTGATGGTAAATCCAATATGATAAACTATGAAGGATGAGGCTTTGAGAGTAAAACCTACATGTGAACCTAACGCCAATGAATCAAATTGTGTTGAGAGACCTTTTCCTACCTAGATCACCTTATGAATCATATATGGTAAGAAGTAATAGAATCACTTAGTTCATGATGATATCTTTGTCTAATGAAGAATTCTAGATATGATACTAAGTATGAATATGGAATTAACATGAAAGACTTCTCACCTAGTAATGGTTCTAGGGTTGAAGGAATTTTCCTAACTAATTGAACCTAAGGTTAGAAAGCTTTAATACCTCGGTCATGGATGGTGATAGTTGCTCACACATGGTCTAAAGGAGGTATTAGCAAGGATTGGTGGTCAAGAACATCTTTCCATAAACTTGAGTCAAAGTAGAGACTTAATGATTATCTTGTGGGATTTATGCCTAGCACTGAGTGGATATTGAAATGAGATAGAGGTTCCCACCTAGTTGAGTGTGGGCTTTCATGGAGCTTCCCAGCTAGTTTAGTTTGGGCTTCCCACATGGGATCTCTTACCTAGAAGAGTATGGATTTCCCAAGTGTGTCTCATGAGATGGAAGCCTCACCTAGTGGAGTTTGGGTTTCTAGTAGCAATATCCGTATCCCATAACTACATGCCCCGTAGGAAAGTTAGCTAGTGGATCCGACTAAGCTAACAAACCGGTCTTACTTTAGGCAAGTAGACCAACCCATGATGGTGTGGGTAACACCATGAGAGATCAGGTAATAGCTCGTATGTTCTCATATTGGTTAAGGCTATATCCCAATTAAACAAGATTAGTAATGAACTAAGATTGTGCTTAATGTAGCATCTCCTAGTTTTCAAACCTCATGGGCTAAGATTGTGCATAATGTAGCATCTCCTAGAGCCCAATGTATGTAATTTTCTATGATTTTGCTTGAAGGAGCATCTCTTATAGATCAAACTAATTGAACCAAGATTGTGCTTTATGTAGCATCTCCTAGAGTTCAACCTAAGGGAACTAAGATTTACTTAATTTAGTATATCCTAGGTTTCTAAATATTGAGGAACTAATATAAGTCAGTGAAGCACCTCAAATGATCTAGAGTATAAATGGACTTAGACATGCTTAAGGTAGTGCCTGATAGGGTCCATCATATTAATAATGAACTAGGATTATGCTTTAAGTAGCATCGCCAAGAGTCAAGTTTAAGGAAATTAGAATATGCTTTAAGGGGCATTTCCAAGGGTTCAAGCATGATGAACTAACATGTACCTAATATAGTATCTCTTAGGGTTCAAAACAACAAGGAACTAAGATAGACTTAGTAAAGTGTCTCCTAGAGTTCCCATGCTTTAAAAAGAGAGGGGCTAGTTTCTAACTAAGGAACATGAGTATGATGACTTAAAGAAGTACTTAGTAAAAAGGGTAGTATGGGATGCCACTCATGTATTGCACATGTATGAATTAAAGTTGTCTTATGAGTGTATTCTTATATGAGTAATGCTTAGATAGGATTATGCTATAATTATCTCCCTTAACATGATATGATTGACTAAGGTGATAGTTTTCTTGTCTATATGAAGTAAGCTAATAGTGAGACCAAAGTAGGGTAAATATGACTATGGTGACTTCAGGGTGATGCTTAGTGTTAAGGGTAGTATGAGATGCCTTTCATACATTGCACAAGTGTGCTTTGAGGTTACTTAGGACTATGATTCCCTTATGGTAAGAAGAGCTTAAGAGTTGACCATGTATATAGGGCTATGATTAAGATGACTAAGAAGGGATACTTGGCTTGGGTGGTATTATGGGATTCTATTCATGCTTTGCACTTGTATGCTTTCGAGGTTACTTGAGAATGGTTCTATTATGGTAGAGATGACTAAGAGTCAATTATGCTTATATGATGCTTAGGTTGAAGACTTGGCTTATTATGATTATGATTTATATCATATGCTCATTAACTATGTCTTATGTTGACTTATGTTTATATGATGCTTACGTTGGAGATTATGCAATGACTATGATGATTATACTATGACTATGATGATTATGCTATGACTATGTTATTATCTCTTATGCTTATGTCTTATGTTGACTAACCATTTGAGATGCTCTTATTATGTTATGCTAGCTTTCATACTTGGTACATTTTATACTAACATATATTGCCTACATTCTAATGAAATGTAAGCTCTTGGAGATTGAGTTGCTTTGGAGGCTAGGTTACTAAGGTGCAAGAAGAGTTGAAGATTTGGTGAATCCTCATAGCTTCGAGGACAAACCCATTATTCTTTTATGTCATTTTCTTTATTTTTTAGACTTTGTATGGGCTGCGTCCCAGGACTGTTATTCAAGAGTTTAATAGATGGTTTGAGACAAAGGTACTAGAAAGACTTCCGCTTGATTTTGTTATGAAAAATGAAATCGATTGTAAAAGTTTTAAATTTTCCCGTATTTTCTATTATCATATGTTCAGGATATGCTAAGGGCTTGTATGCGACCCCTTCGGGGTCAAGTACGCCATGTTACGTCTAGGGGGTACCCCTGGGTCATGAAAAACTTGGTAATCAGAGCACAAGATTTAGAATGGTTCTAGAATTAACTCAAACAACGTCTAGTAGAGTCTTGTTCATAAATGTGAAGCATGCCACATTTATGAATATGAGGCTATTGGATGTTTAGGAAACCTCACTTCTTCATTCTCCAAGTCGTGCCATAGATGTTTAGGTCTAGTAGGTCCTTCTTCTAATATTTGCCTTATGGTTTTTCAAGTTATGGAAAACACTAGGGCTAATGCTAGGAGAGATGCGGAAGATAATGGAGAGCAAGAGGTTTCTCTCCAAGTACCACCCCAAGCTCCTCCTCAAGTTCCTAATGATGAGGGGGCTATGACAAATGTGGAAATAAGGTCGGCTCTCCAAACATTGACTCATGTTTTAACAACTCAAGTCACTAGGGATGTTAGAGCTCATGTGAACCCCAATCCAAGTACAACCGCTTCAAGAATTATGGATTTCACAAGAATGAATCCCCATATGTTCTATGGCTCCAAAGTGGATGAAGACCCACAATGGTTTATTGATGAAGTGTTTAAGATGCTTGATGCTATGGGAGTGTCTCCACAACAGAAGGCGGAACTAGCCGCCTATCAACTAAAAGACGTGGATCAAGTTTGGTATGAGCAATAGAAGGAGGAGATACCCATAAGAGTGGACCCGGTAGATTGAGGATTATTCAAGACGGCCTTCCTTTATAGGTTCTTCCCCTTAAAGTTGAGAGAAAGAAATATGCAAGAGTTCATAAACCTTAAGCAAGGGGGTTTGAGTGTGAAGGAGTATAGCCTTAAGTTCACCCAATTGTCTAAGTTTGCTCCAACCTTAGTGGCGGACTCTAGGGCCAAGATGAACACATTTGTTATGGGGGTATCCAATTTGGTAGTCAATGAATGTCGTTCGGCAATGCTCATTCCAAGTATGAATATTTCACGTCTTATGGTTCATACCGAACAAATTGAGGAACAAAAGCTCAAGCAAGGGAATACAGAGGTAAAAGGGCTAGGACCAATGATAGGGATTTCTCCAATCTAGATCCAATGGATATGGTCAACATAGGACCCAACAAAAACTTTCCAACCAAGAGAGGGTGTCTAAACCTAAGCCCTTAAGAGGGAGTAATAGTGAATCCGTGTTGCTTAAGACTACTTTCTCCAAGTGTGGAAGATAGAATTATGGTGAGTGTCTAGCCAGAAATGAGAGGTGTTATGGTTGTGGTGATGAGGGTCACAAGAAGAGAGATTTTCCAATCCTTAGGGCTAGAGGGAGAGAGGCCAAGCAAGTTTCTCTTAGGGCCTCGGATCCCAATGCCAAGCATAGGTCCTAAGTTCTCCAATCTAGGGAAGATCAAGAGTGATCTCCTCATGTCCCTTCCGATATGTGTTTTATGCTTTAGTAAATTTCCGGATTTCTTGTCTTTGGTGACTTGTTATGTTGGACTTTGAAGTTATTGTTAGTATGCATGATGTTTAGAGAAGTTTGTGTAGGCTTACTCCCAAGTGGGGGATAGTGTGCCTATTTAGTAGGGTTAATGTGTGCTTATGTGTTGCCATGATTTCCTTATTTGCATGTTTATGAAAATGCTTAGGTCTTGTTAGAAATGACTTTTGTGCATTGTTTTCCTCATGTTGTAGTGCATTTAAGTAGATTTGCATATAGTCTTCATGAGTTGATCATGTGCATGCCCTAGTTGTGGAGTTGAAAGGTTCCTCCTTCATAAATGCTTTATGAGATGAACTTTGCATTTAGGCTCCATATGTATGTGTTGAGCATGTTTTAGCTAGGAGATGTTAGTTCCTCCTTAAGAATGAGTAGATATAGAGTTTCGTGCATTTTGGGTTGGTAAAAGTAGTTCCTACTCCCTTGTATTGCATTTAATGAGTTTAGTTTTGAATTGAAGTTGTCTTGCTTCATTGTCTGCATTTAGATGTAGTGCATGCATAATGGGCTGCTAAGTTAGATTTTTGACTTTAAGAAGTATTTAAAGTGTCATTCGAGGATGAATGTTCCCAAGTGGGGGATATTGTAACACCCAGTAAATTAGTGAGTTGAACTAGTGAGTTCTAGAGCCTTTCGTAGCAGTTTTGGAGTGGTGTATGAGCATTAAAATCAAAATAAATGGTCCCCGTAGTTAGAGTAGGGTTTTTAGGGGTTAGACGTTTGGGTATGAACCCCCAAGGACCACCCAAGGGATCCTTGAGGGGGACCCTAAAAACAGTCCCCAAAACTGTCAAATGTGTGACCTACGGATGGCCATCTACGGCCAGTAGATCCATCCATGCCCCGTAAGTCACGGGGCATAGGTCAAGGACTGTTAAGGCCTGCCAATGGAAGCCTTAGGTGCAATCCACGACTTTCCAGCACGGGCAGTAGACCCATCCACGGTCCGTGGATGGGTGGGCGTGGATGCGCCAGTTTTTGGACTTTTAGTTTTAGTTGAGGGGTTTGGGAATTAATGAAGTTATTAATTAGGGGTTAAGGTAGGTCGGTTAGTTAGTTAATTAGACACCTATATAAGTCTAATACACCCCTAAAACTAAGTCATTAACTCATTCATCTTAGAACTCCAAATTACTCTCGAGAAATTCTCCCTCTAGAAGCAAGAAGAAGAAGAAGAAGAAGAAGAAGAGAAGAGAAGAGGGCAGCACCTAGGTTGAGCTTTATCCATTGATTCAAGATTTGTTTAGGGCTTTAATTTAAGGTATGTGAAGCTTAATCATCTATGGGTTCTTCCACCCATAGAACCCGCATAGTTTCCCCCACTTGTGAAATCAAAAACCCAATCCTAGCTAGGGTTGTGCTTGCATTGTAGGTAGGGTTTGGGTAGGATTCCAATCTAGTGGATACTACCCAATTATGATTGATTCTGATTTGTTTATTGATATTATGATGAATTCATGTGATTTCTATGTAAACCATAATCTAAATTGATGAATGTGATAATTGTGGGTTGATGCCATTAGAAGTAAAATTGAAGGTTCATTAGTGATCTTCCTAAATTAATGTCATGTGTAGTAGTTAATCAAAGTTAGGATCATATAATCATGAATTGAACTAGACCCTATTGTATATGATGAATCTTGACATGTAAAGTTAGAATTGAACCTTTATGATCAATTATAACTAGAATCACCTAGTAATGATGAATATGATTTGAATACCTTAAATCCAGGTATGAATGGTGATGATAAGAAGAAAAGTTTGAATGTAAGGCTTGTACTAATGAATGTTGATCACTTGGGTTTGAAGGTAAATCTAATATTATGAACTATGAAGGATGAGGCTTTGGGAGTAAAATCTACATGTGAACCCAAGGTCAATAAATAGAATTGTGTTGAGAGACCTTTACCTACCTAGATCACCTTATGAATCATAGATGGAAGGAAGTGATAGAATCACTTAGGTCATGATGATATCTTTGTCTAATAAAGAATTCTGGACATGATACTAAGTATTAATATGGAATTAACATGAAAGACTTCTCACCTAGTAATGGTTCTAGGGTTGAAGGACTTTTCCTTACTAATTGAACCTAAGGCTAGAAAGCTTTAATACCTCGGTCATGGATGGTGATTGTTGCTCACACATGGTCTAAAGGATGTATTAGCATGGATTGGTGGTTAAGAATATCTTTCCATAAACTTGAGCCAAAGTAGAAACTTAATGATTATCTTGTGGGATTTATGCCTAGCACTGAGTGGATATTGAAATGAGATAGAGGTTCCCACCTAGTTGAGTTTGGGCTTTCATGAAGCTTCCCACCTAGTTTAATTTGGGCTTCCTACATGGGATCTCTCACCTAGAAGAGTATGGATTTCCCAAGTGTGTCTCATGAGATGGAAGCCTCACCTAGTGGAGTTTGGGTTTCTAGTTGCAATATTCGTATCCCATAACTACAAGCCCCGTAGGAAAGTTAGCTAGTGGATCCGACTATGCTAACAAACCGGTCTTACCTTAGGCAAGTAGACCAACCCTTGATGGTGTGGGTAACACCATAAGAGATCATGTGATAGCTCGTATGTTATCATGTAAGTTAAGGCTATATCCCAATAAAACAAGATTAGTAATGAACTAAGATTGTGCTCAATGTAGCATCTCCTAGAGTTCAAACCTCATGGTCTAAGATTGTGCATAATGTAGCATCTCCTAGAGCCCAATGTAAGTAATGGTCTAAGATTGTGCTTGAAGGATCATCTCTTAGAGATCAAACTAATTTAACCAAGATTGTGCTTTAAGTAGCATCTCCTAAAGTTCAACCTAAACGAACTAAGATGTACCTAGTATAATATATCTTAGGGTTCAAAACAACAAGGAATTAAGATAAACTTTGTAAAGTGTCTCCTACAGTTCCCATGTTTTAAAAAGAGAGGGGCAAGTTTCTAACTAAGGAACATGAGTATGATGACTTAAAGAAGTACTTAGTATGAGGGGTAGTATGGGATGCCACTCATGCATTGCACAAGTATGACTTAAAGTTGCCTTATGAGTGTTGTCTTATATGAGTTATGCTTAGATATGATTGTGCTATAATTACCTCCCTTGACATGATATGATTGACTAAGGTGATAGTTCCCTTGTCTATATGTAGTAAGCTAAAAATGAGACCAAAGTAGGGTAAATATGACTATGGTGACTTCAAGGTGATGCTTAGTGTGACGGGTAGTATGGGATACGTCTCATACATTGCACAAGTGTGCTTTGAGGTTACATAGGAGTATGGTTCCCTTATCGTAAGAAGAGCTTAAGAGTTGACCATGTATATAGGTCTATGATTAAAATGACTAATAAGGGATACTTGGCTTGGGTGGTATTATGGGATGCTATTCATGCTTAGTACTTGTATGCTTTTGAGGTTACTTAAGTATGGTTCTATTATAGTAGAGATGACTAAGAGTCAATTATGCTTATATGATGGGTAGTTATATGACACTCAAAACTATGCTTTGCATTACAACAAATATCTAATAGTTGTTGAACGATATAGTGATGCAAATTGGATTACTAGGTCAACTGAAACGAAATCCATGAGTGGATATGTTTTCACTATTGGTGGAGGAGCAATATCTTGGAAATCATCCAAACAAACATGTATAGCTCGCTCTACAATGGAGTCTGAATTCATCGCCTTAGACAAGGCAGGTGAAGAAGCTGAATGGCTCCAGAATATCTTAGAAGATTTTCCATTTTGGCCAAAACCAATGGCCCCTATATGCATACACTGCGATAGTCAAGCTGCAACAGGAAGGACTGGAAGCGTTATGTATAACGGCAAGTCTAGTCATATACGACGGAGACACAACTCTGTTAGACAACTACTCTCTAGTGGAATTATCACAATTGACTATGTAAAGTCAAAGGATAATGTGTCGGATCAACTTACAAAAATCCTAACTAGAGAGGGAGTTGATAGATCATTGATGGGAATGGGACTATGGTCGAGAAAAAGTCATCGTGGTTGTAACTCTACCTAGAAGACCGGAGATCCCAAGATCTAGGTTCAAGGAGATCAAACAAAGTCATAGATGACGGTTCAACATTGTCAAAATTTATTTTATGGTCCACTCTCATGATGAGACAGTGTCCAATAACCAAGATAAAGGCATAAAGACTTTTTAATGGTTTCTAAGTTTGTATATCAAATAGTGTATCTACGGGATAACACATTTAGAAACCACCTATGTAAATGTGAAGTGTAATCTGCTTCAAGGAGAATCTGGTAAGGCCAATTCTCTAAGCACTTATTAACCAAGACGTGACAGAAACAAACAAAACAATGAGAACCAAAAACAGTTCAAGGGTTGATTGTATGACTTATGTTGTCTAGGTATACACCAAAGCGTGACGGTTCAAAGATATCAAATCTACCAATTGACCGATTATATCAAATATATGTTCACTATGGAAAGCTCAAATGGAAACCTACTTATCCAGATGCGATTAACCCTTACTTACGAGACATACAAGATTTTCATGCATATGTTTTAACAATAGTCATTCCCCATTCATGTGGGGGATTTTTTGGTTTTAGCAAGGTGTGAATGGGAAATAAGAATGAGAAATTAGGAAATGTGGGAAACCAATTTGGAGGGAAAATGAAAAGTCGTTTCAAATGAAAAGTATTTGAAAATGAAAGGCAATTCTCTCATATTGGTAGAAGAAAGGAAAATTTTTGTCCTTATATTAGGAAACACTTCCTTTAACTCTTAAAGGGTTAAGAAGAAGGTGCCCCCTCACGCTGTCGTCGTCGTCGTTCGACCTCGGCCTCGTCTTCGGCTTCAGCTTTGGCAAATGATGTGATTGATTGATAATAATTTTGGGCAAAATTTATTTAATCAATCACATTAATTAATTTTATTTCTCTTATAAATTAATTCATACTGTTAATTAATTAACATAATTTATTTCATGTAACAGAATTATTTGAAAAATCACACGTATCGGTAAAGTCATTCTGAAGGGACCTGTTCTTTCGGAACATACATTATTTTTCCCAAAAGACACAACGTTCTGGAAAGTCATGTCTGAACAGATGCGTTCACACCATTATCTGAATAGACGCATTCCTTGCTGCAATTGGCATAAACAGAGAGTTTTTTCTCGTTTTTCAAACACTGAAATTTTTTCTCTCATCTGCATACATTTTCTTACAAATAAAATTGACGATCAACTGAGTGTGTGTGCGCTCTCGTTGCTATTCTTGCGTTCACTGAAATTACTGAAGTTTGAGGTACCACTACTTCTCTAATAGTTAATTCGTTTTATCGTGGGATGAATTAATCTAGAACCTCGGGTACTTGAGGGGGTTAAATTTCTTAAAGAATCACAGTGGGTTTTTTGGACTTGGATTATTTATTTTCTGTCTGTTTCATCTTTTTTGTTTATATTTTTTGTTATCCTGAATACATGAGATTAACAAATAGAACTAATTATTGACACAATTGATTTTTTATAGCAATTCTACCACGCGATTCAATTCTCTTAGTTTCTTGTTAAGCAGAAATCTTTCCCCCTTACTTCATTTGATGTGAACTTGATTTCTTAGTTCTTTTTTCCAAAATGATACTTTTTATATATATAAAAATAATTTAATTGTAGATTCTTAATTTTTCATATATTTTAACAAAACTTTAACATATTTTCTTATGTGTAGAATGAGGTTGGAACAACGAAAGTAACCCAAAAACTGGCTGGGAAGAAGAAAAAGCTTGTTAGTACAAAAGTAATTGCAAATACATTTGTTGACTTAGTTATTGTCTCTTCTAAAGGAGTAAAGAACCTTTACACCATTATACTAAAATAAGTTAGTATATTTGATTACTAAGATTTTTTTAATGTAAAAGCACTAATATTGTTATACATTTCTATAATAGCTTCCTTTGCCTTGATATTTTATTATTATTACTATAGTTAAATATTTTATTTTAAAAACGTATAATATAACATAACATTAAGAATTAGTTCTAAAAAAATATGGTTTTTATAGTAAAATATTGTAAAAAGAGGATGTTTATATTATGGAGAGGCCTAATTATTTTAATATTTCATTATGGACATAAATAATAGAATGAAGACGAGGCAACTGATCCCTACAGACTTAATCGCAAATATTATGACATGATACATGAATGGAAAGCCGAAAGGAGACAACGTCAAAATGGAAAATGTGAAACGGTAATATATGTTCCTTTATAATTTTTCCTTTTATCAGAATATCCAGTCTTACTACTTTGCTAAAGTGCACTCATATTTATCTATTTATTTATCTATCTATATGTATTGTTTAGAAGGAATGTTTTAGATGTACCTTCGACATGTATAATTTTTTCTTTATGTCATACTTGGCAATTGGGTTTAGTGATAGTAATTTCCAAGCATATGCTAGTTTAGTTACATTCATTTTCTCTTTCCTTATGCCTTTAAACAAAAACAATTAAGGTAGCATTTGTTTTCCATGAATTCAAAATTATGAACATGTTTCTTGTGATTTTAATTATTTTTGTTTGCTTATCTTACATTTTTTTATTACTTTGTAATGTAATTTCTACGGAAATTAAGAAAATTCTTCTTGGATTGCAGTTTTACTTCCATGAGAGGAAACACACTATGTGTCGATCTACTGGGAATGTAAGAAGACATATTTTCCAAGGTTATGAAAAGTTGAAGGTAGAAGTTCAACAAGAAAACAATGCAGTAATAGAGTCAATGGCAAGTTGTTATATTGCATGGATTTTCTATGATAATAATAGCCGATTTGATAATCTTTCTGGGAAACCGAATTTACTTATTTATAGATTTGAATTATTTTTTCAAGATATTAAGAAAAAATAAGGACTTTTGTGAAGTATAGTAGTTACGGATTTTCTAAATTAAACTATATAAGTAGCTTTTTATTTTTTTAAGGTTTAACTGAGAAGTAAATATTGCTCTATTGATAAAAGTATTCTTCTCAAATTGATTAAGCAAACATAAATTAATTTACTACATTAAAAAATAACCTTTTTAAATATTACTTCTTACAAAAAGAAACATTTCCAAAATATTAGGGGTATGGGAATGGTTTAAACCACATTTGATCTTATTTTTGTGCTCTTGCCTTGAATAATTTCTGCAAGAAATTGTTTTCATAGCTTGAACTTCACTATAACCTCTGCTAACACAATGGTAAATCTTATCCTCATGTTAAGGCGCCATGAAAATTATATTATTTTTACCAAGATTTTCTAATTAAATTTTAAGGTTGGGGTTGGAGAAAATAAATCCAAGAAAAGAGAAAGAGAATCTTCAATCTTAGAGAGAATCTGCAGCAAAGAAACACAAAAGAAATGGACACTACAATCATGACAAGAGCGAGACTCAAAAATTTCTCGATGATGCATTGAACAATCTGATGAACTAGGATGACATACACAACAACAAGGTAACTCATGTTAAGGCAACTATTAGATGATTATAGTTATACAAAAATTACACAAATAAAAATAAAATAGATATTCGTGACATAACTTTTGTTGCTATACAAAAATAGTCGCAGCTCATCCTATTTAACGAATGACAGTTTAGAATCGTGAGCCTTATTTTTGTATTAGTTGTCCATTGTACTTACAAATGTAAGCATCTATGTCTGTTGAAACATTGATAAATTTGACAATATGACTTCCTTCCACAGACGATTGGTTCAATCCACAAAATGAAGTACACGAAATAATGCATAGAAATATCGATGAAAAAAAGATTGTTCCAGACATGCATAAATACTCTCATTGATGATGAAAATGGTGAATGTTCAACACAACAAAGAAAAAGTGATTGTAAGCTTACAAAAAAAAGGAAGTTGGCTATAAGATTTTCACATTATGAAGATCTCACCCTTAACAATTACATTCAAAAAGCTCACTAGATTTATTTAATTACTACTCGCACATTTATTGTTATTTTTTTTATAACTGATAGAACATCAATAATTCTCTTTAATTTGGAAGTCCATGAAATCTTGTTTATTCAACAATGGATTAGTTTCATCTTCATATAAAAAAATAATTCAATGCATTGTTTCTGTTTTAGTTTCATCTTGATATAAAAAAATCATTTTAATCGTTTGCACTTCTAGTCATGTCTATGTCACCTAGAACTCATATTTTTTGTGAAAAGATTTCTTTAATGTTTCTATTAAAAATACCTATTCTTATTTCTACTTTAAGGCAAGTGAATCCTTTTTTTTCAATAAAAGTAACTAGGGCATCCATTTTTGACTTAAACAAAAATTTCTATTCATAGATGTAACACCTCGAACTTTGAAAAAGGGCTAAAGAGGGGTTCGTACAAGTCACCCATCAGTTTTATGTCTAAGGTTAGTTTCAAATATTCATATCTCTGAGAACATAAATAATTAGGTGGATCATTACCTACCAAATTAAACGTCTTTGGGTCCTCTTTCCAACGTGTCACGACCCAGACCATCGTGATTGACACCAACACTAACCCTCCAGTGGGAGAACCATTACTACAACACAGACTAAACCACTTAACATAAAACTATGCATTTAAAGATACATAAGCAAGTTTTTAAATATAGAAATTATATAGAGTTCCCATAAACGCCAAAGGTTTTTAACAAACAACTAATCAAACTAATGCGGAAGAACAACCCCTAAGACCTGAACGTCAATGTACCAAAACTCTAACAAGATTCATAAATCTAAACAAGAAAATCATCTAAAGACCTAGTCTATGTCCGAATAGGATGGACTAAACAAAAGGAGAACTCAAGGCAGCCCAGAAGAATTGTCTCACCTTTGATTTCGAATCGGCGATCACTGATCTTCTAAGTGAGGTCTGTCAATAACCGCTGGAAGATGCCCTATACTCAACAAAAATAAGAGCAAGTGCAGTATCAGTACACAACCACCGTGTACTGGTAGGATCACGCGGCTATCCCACTAAGTGTAACATACATTAGTCAATACAACAATATAATCACACACACATATCGAACATAAACAATATCATTAACATATACGAACAATGAACAACTTCACGATTCTCACATATCACAGTTATATCAATTTAGAGCAACATACCGTTTTCCAATATCAATCATCATTAGATATGAACAAACTCATCACAAGTAGATACACAACATAATTCAATGGTCCTCTCACGGAACCCAATTCAATGGTCCTCTCACGGAACCCAATTCAATGGTCCTCTCATGGAACCCAAACTCAAACTGTTAGCATACCGGTTCGTGGTACCCGATCCAAGTTAGTGTGGAGGAACGTGGCAGCCGATCCCATATTTATGCCGAAACATGGCAACTGAGCCCATATTTATGCCGAAACGTGGCAACCGATCCCATATTTATGTCGGAATGTGGCAACCAATCCCATATTTATGCCAGAACGTGGCAACCGATCCCAGTTAGTGTGTCGGCTTGTGACACCCGACCATTCAACAACCCACAATCACAATGTATATTCTCACAATCATATAACAAGAGGTGATTCATGGCATACAATTATTCAATTATCTTCATTTACAAAAAGTGTGATGAATAATGCAACATTCGCATACATACATGTATCATAATGAAGCAAGAACAAACATACATCACACAATCATAGAATCACAACCATCACCTACCTCGAATCCAAGCTTGAATCCCCTAAGGCACTTGAATCTTCCCTTTCCAAATTCTTCTCGCTTGTTCGTGGTCTAAAAACATACAAATAACGGAAGGATCGACAATCAAAGGTCTAATTATCTGGATTATAACAAACCCAATAACCCTAGACCAAACGCAAGATCCTAATACCCAATTTAGGGATGTTTCTAGCATAGAATCTTTAACAACCCCCCCCCCCCCCATCAATATTTATCCATTCTATTACGTTCTACAGATCGAAAAATGGATTCAGGGAACGAAAAACTTACCTTTAGCCTCAAGAATGGTGAAAAATGCTCAGGAACTCGTCTGGGGTCGTCTCCTAGCCCTCAAAGTCGAAAAGTGCATAATAAAGACGTTTAAGGGTTTATTTACGACTTTAAGTTACGTCGAACCCACCACAACGGCCCTCACCCCGCTGCAGCGGCCAAAACCCTTGCCAAAGCGGTTTGCACGAACCAGTGAGCTGTTTAAAGAATTCCAAAATCCCTATTTCACAACATACCTCTAACCAACGACGCTCAGAAAATAACCTTAGTGCTAAGATCGATTCTGGGAGTTCTACTCACCCGAATTCAATTCCTTAAAGTTGTACGGGTTCTTTAACGAGTTATCTAACTACTCATGTAATCAAAAACATAATTAACTCACCCGGATGCTACCAAATTTCCCTACACCTTAATTACTCCGATTTCGTTCAAATTTGGACTAGGTTGGGAAAATCCAATTACTACGAAAAAGGTCTCTGACCCCAATTCTTTCTCCATTGGCTTTTCCATAATGACGGAAATCAGGTCGTTACAATAGATGCCAATTTACCCATCACTCGTCCCCGAGTGATCAACTAGGAAAGACTGATTAAAGGAAGGGTAGAGTAGTATATGAATCGTCGAATTACTGGGGAGACTTGTATCATGTGCCCTTTTTACCAAATCTCATTACCCCATATGGGTTTCATTGCTCCAACCTCAAATCAACCAAATTCCCATGAGTTTAAGTTATAAAAATTTGATCCTTAGACATCAAATACTCATCGAGGGATATGCCCAAGCATACAAACCCTACAACAACACTATCGAAATGCTAGAATTAGTAATTGTAGATTACCTCTTAAGAACAGTAGAATTGGATTCAATGATCTCCATATTTAACCACACATAAGATACATCACCTCGATGACTAGATGAAGTTTTAAAATCGTCGGACCACCACAAATACGCATGGTAGCTCTTCTATAATTTCTCATAAGCAAGGTGGTACATGTAGAACCACTAAAATACTTTTACAACTCCAAGACAACACCGATTATGTCATTCGAGATAACCTAATCTTCTCAATCTTTCCACTCAACCAAGAGAACATCGCATGATTTGGTACCCCTGATCCACCACTAGGGATCTACCCACAAAAGTGAAAACACACTAGAGCATAGCTACTGAATCATACTCACAACACTAACAACCATCATAAACACTTCGACCTTTTACCTTATTATAAACCAACACTTTTAAAAATGAAACCTTTTTTAGGTACTTTACAATCAATAGTAGTAGACTTATGACTCAACCCAGGTGTAAGTCCTTTCAAATGCTCAATACCGAATACAATTGATCATTTCTCAGTTTTCCAATTCATACCTTGACAAAATACATCACGAATGTAGACTTACAATGAAAAATCTGAATTGTAATTTCCATTGTACAACACAATCCCTTTTCTCTATCAACATTAACTTGTACATTGAAGATTCTTATGAATTCATAGATCTTCGCATATCATTGATTGCATCTCCATCGCTCTTACAATTTCCTTCGCTAAAATTCAATTGTACTCATTACTAAACTCAAAACAAAACAAAGCACTTGCCAAGACACCCAATCTAATGTCTGTACACTCTTTTCTCAAGTCTTTTTCAATAGTTTTTAACCAATCCGATACACCTGTGACACTATTACCATAGCCACAACAAAACAAATGAAATCACGTATCTTTGAACCCAACTATCTACTTCTCTAAAGATAACTCTTTAGCCTTAAGAATCAAATAAAATATTCTTGCTCTAGCCTCTCTCTCTAAAGGTTGTACTACATTCTACTATACTTTTCTTCATTATAACTCTATCCGTTTAACATTCTATTCGAGTGGTGTCCTACCATCTCTTATAACTTTCCATACAACCACGTTACTCACCAAATATTGGAAAACCACAACCTTAGGTACTCGCAAGGCGTAACTACTATACAAATTCGCTTAACCAGCAATCTTATTATATAGTTGCATCCCGTCACAATCCATCACGACTCTTATTACCATTATGCTCCGTCATCCTTAACTATCACTACGAAGTCAACTTTTTCATCAATACAACACCTCAAACTCAGGTATACTCATCAAATTTAGAGGACTAACCCAATTTATACGCACTTTCTTACTAAAATACTTCAATTTCCGTCACCCAAGTATACTCATTGGGACCTTCCTTATCCATAAATTTGTCATTCCGATATCAATCCATTCCTTTATGGCTTATGATAAATTCACCAGTCTTCATAACAACCTCCTTCTTCTTAACAAACAAGACAGGAGCACCCCACGTGGAAGCACTAGGACGGATGAAACCTTTATCATGAAGCTCTTGGATTTGAGCTTTTAGTGCTCTGAATTCTGACACCACAGGAATAGACTCAATAAAGGGGGACTCAACCTTAACATCCCAAACATGAGCTAAATAAGCCAAACAACTCTGCCCTACCAATTTTCTAGCCCGAATGGAGGATATGATCTTAGCTAGCTTAGGCTTGTACACCCCTTCCCACTCTAATCTTTCCCTATCGGGGATCTCTACAGTTACCGACATAGTATTACAATTAAGCCCGGTATATTAGGGGGACAACCAAGTCATGCCTAAGATTATATCAAGTCAGTCATATCTAGCATAACAAATCAACCCAAATCTGAAAATCCATAAACACAACAGGACAACACGATATAGAAGGGTAACTATGACTGACTCTTCAACTGGGGTAGAAACATGGATGGTGGCATCAAGTATATCACAAACCACATCAAATCCCAAGACAATTTAACTAACACATACGAATAAGTAGAACCCAAACCACACAAAACAATAGACAAGAGCAACATTAGTGCCAGTGCATCACACACCTCAAACTCGGTGTTGCTCGAAAAAGCTTATAACTGAGCCCTGTCGTCTTGACTGAAAACCTCCTCGCCTGACTGCACTACTCATATACCTGCATTACCATTTCCACGGCCTCACTAATTTCCTCCTCATATGCCTAGGTTCTCCATAATTTAACATACTTTATCACTTATATTCGATTGCTGAACAATGAATTAGATCGCAGGGGTTAGTTCGGGTATTATTCGGGGTCCATAATTATGACTAGGGGAAAACAGGGAAGATAACTTGAGGTTCTGCCTCGCCTCATCCCGCTCTAACGGGAAAATTTCCGCACTGGCGGCCTCGTCTTGGCGGGAAAAATCCCGCCTCAGCGGCCATAACATAAACAAAATCCCTGCCAACAATTTTTCTGGGTTTCTTTTCTTTCCCAATTTCCCCCAATGGTTCCCAGCTATAACACATGCATTTTTAGAATAATCCTCATAAATAGGATAATCATTGTCTACCCCCAATCAATCCCACGATACACGAACAAATTCATTCTTGTCAATTCATCACCACAACCCACACATCCCCAGGATACACCCAGACACTCACACGATCCTTAGTAAAATCTTCCTTTCACAACGAATTTCACGATACTCAAGTATTTACAACTTGCATAACTTCAACAACCATGCCAACATATTGTACATATCAAAGTTCAGACACACATTTATTGTGCACATAATCACCTCATCATATTCAAGCAATTAAAAGTTCACATTCGCCGTTAATTCAAACAACCAGAAGAACACATTCAAAGTTTCCAAGATACAATTTATCAATAAGTCCAAATTCTTAATTAATTATTTCGCTCCATGGAAGACCATTCCTGATCATCCATGCATTCACACAACCCCTAGGGCCAAATACCAATTGGAACCTTCTCAGTTTCCAATTTGTTTTGCTTGTGGCCCCTCAGTCGTGACCACAACGTCTAGTTCACTTCGTTGAGATACCAATTGGAATCGACAGATACCAATTGGATTCAATTTATACCACAAGTGACAATAGTAGCTAGCAAGCCCCACAAAACTGCTAATTTCAATCATAGAACTTGGTCGAACCCAATTGTTAACCGCCTCAATCTTTAAATGATGGTACCTAGACCACAAATAAATCTTAGAGAAAAATGATGCACTTTGCAATTGGTCAAAAATGTCATCTATCCAAGGTAATGGATGCTTGTTCTGAATGGTGACCCTGTTCAACTGTCAGTAGTCTATACACATCTTCTCTTGCTAGTGATGGTGTTATCGTTGTTGTTGCTCTAGCTCGGACCATAGAGTGAAGGAGGAAATATACCAATTTGTATCACCTAGATACCAATTGGATTCAAGCCATAGCACGAAGGAGTAAAAATAAGTGAGTTTTTCCTAAAGTCCTATAGCCTCTCGAAGAAAATTACGAATGTCTTCATACCATTCCGCAAGACTCTACTAGACTCATTTTGCAACAATGAGATGAACAAACCTAGGGCTCTAATAACAACTTTGTCACGACCCAGACCATCGTGATTGGCACCCACACTAACCCTCCGGTGGGAGAACCATTATTACAACCCAGACTAAACCACCTAACCAAAACCTATGCATTTAAAGATACGGAAGCAAGTTTTTAAATGCAGAAATTATATAGAGCACCCATAAACTCCAAAGGTTTTTAACAAACAACTAATCAAACTAATGCAGAAGAACAACCCCTAGAACCTAAAACTCAATGTACCAAACTCTAACAAGATTCATAAGTTTAAACAAGAAAATAATCTAAAGAAATAGTCTAAGTCTGAATAGGATGGACTAAAAAAAAGATAACTCAAGGCAGCCCGAAAGAACTGGCTCACCCTTGAATTCAAATCGGCAATCACTGATCTTCTAAGCGAGGTCTGTCAATAGCCACCGGAAGATGCCCTGTACTCAACAAAAATAAGAGCAAGTGCAGTATAAGTACACCACCACCGTGTCCTGGTAGGATCACACAACTATCCTACTAAGTGTAACATACATTAGTCAATACAACAATATAATCACATGCGCATATCGAACATATACAATATCATCAACATATACGAACAATGAACAACTTTACGATTCTCACATATCACAGTTATATCAATTTAGAGCAACATACCATCTTCCAATATCAATCATCATTAGATATGAACAAACTCATCTAAAGTAGATACATAACACAATTCAATGGTCCTCTCACAAAACCCAATTCAATGGTCCTCTCATGAAACCCAAACCCAAACTGTGAGCATACTGGTTTATGGTACCCTATCCAAGTTAGTGTGCCAGAACGTGGCAGCCGATCCCATATTTATGGTGGAACGTGACAATCGATCCCATATTTATGCTAGAACGTGGCAACCGATCCCATATTGATGCCGAAACGTGGAAACCGATCCCATTTAGTGTGTCGGATCGTGACACCCACCCATTGAACAAACCACAATAACAATCACAATGTATATTCTCACAATAATACAACAAGAGGTGATTCATGGCATGCAATAATTCAATTATCCTCATTTACAACAAGTGTGATCAATAATGCAACATCCGCATACATACATGTATCATAATGAAGCAAGAACAAACATATATCACACAATCATAGAATCACAATCATCACCAACCTCGAATCCAATCTTGAATCCCCTAAGGCACTTGAATCTTGCCTTTCCGGATTCTTCCCACTTGTTTGTGGTCTAAAAATATACAATTAACACAACGATCAACAATCAAATGTCTAATTATTCGAATTATAACAAACACAATAACTCTAGACTAAACCCAAGATCCTACTACCCAATTTAGGGTTGTTTCCACCATAGAATATTTAACAAAACCCTCCCCCATCAATATTTATCCATTCTATTACATTTTACGGATCAAAAAATGAATTCGGAAAGTGAAAAGCTTATCTTCAGCCTCATAAATAGTGAAAAATGCTCAAGAACACGGCTGGGGTCGTCTCGTAGCTCTCAAAGTCGAAAAGTGCATAATAAAGACATTTAAGGGTTTATTTACGACTTTAAGTCGCATCGAATGCGCCACAACGGCCCTCACCCCGCTGTAGCGGCCCCACTAGAGCGACCAAAACCCCCTACCAAAGCGGCTTGCACGAACTAGTGAGCTATTTAAAGAATTCCAAAATCCCCATTTCACAACATACCTCTAACTAACGACGCTCATAAAATACCCTTAGCGCTAAGATCGATTTTGGGAGCTCTACTCACCCTAATTCAATTCTGTAAAGTTGTACGGATTCTTTAACGAGTTATCTAACTACTCATGTAATCAAAAACATATTTAACTCACCTGGTTGTTACCAGATTTCCCTACACCTTCATGACTCTAATTTTATCCAAATCGGGACTACGTTGGAAATCCAATCACTACTGAAAAGTTTTCTGACCCCAATTCTTTCTCCATTGACTTTTCCATTACGATGGAAGTAAGGTCATTACACAACGCCACCAAGTTTGCTTAATTTCATATTCAGAGTAAACAGATATGCCTGGTGTAGGGAAGCCTCTTATTGTAAGGCATCTCAACCATTTTTAGAGGGGTATTTTGGTCTTTTACCATCCTTTCTAGGGATAAGCCACGTTTTCCCCACCCAATTAGGGTCTAAACAATGTTAAAACATTTTTTATGTTCTTTAACACTTTGATGAATTAGAGCAAGGTTCCAAGAGGAGAAAAGCTAGAGTTCAAGAATTCTTCATGTTTCCATCGATTTCACAAAGAACCTTTGTTCTTATCAGGTATGTAAGGCTATTCATAGTGTTGGACTAGTTTTTCCTCACACCCAACTTCTCAATTCAGTCAAAAATTGTCACATATTAGAGACCCATTCATAGTTCTTGATATTGAATTAGGTTCTATAACAGTTGAAGTTTTGATTTCCTTTGTTTTTGAGAATCTTATAAGATTGTTTATGCTTAGTATCACATAAACCCTATTGATTTAATAAAGTTTTTTATTCAAAAGGACTTGCACGAAAGTGTCTCATGTATTGATTTTGGGTTTGAAAGATAAGTAGAGTTTAGGGAAAATTTCCAAAATCCAAACTAATTTGGGGTCCTAATTTAACTTGAGTTCGTCGAGGATGCTGGGGAGGAGCCTGGGGCAGCACACCACGAAGGAGCAAAGGCTGGCCTTCAGCAGTTCAGGGCCTAGCGCCCTGCGCCAAGGGTCGTTGGGGTTATTCTTTCTTTGTTTCACCCGGCGTGTGCTCCTTTAAGTTGTGGACACATTCCCCTTCTGTGTATTAGCTCCTATAGACTCCATTTACTTTGGAAAGTTCCTACATAACCTAATCACATGTTTGAGTGCACATTCATAAATAAAGTGAGATAAGAGGAAAGTTGAAAGCATTATTTTGAAAAAGGGTTTAAGTGAACTTAAAGGGTTCTGAATGTATCATTATTATATTGAAAGAGAGCACTATTTTCAAAAAAGTACAAGACTTTTTTAATTTTATATTTCGATCTTGGACTTGAAAGATAAATCCGTAAGCATATATTTTAAATGTATGTTTTGAATAGAATCCTTGAAAGGCGAATTAAATGTTTTCATATGTACCGTCAAATAGTTGAGAAAAAGGATATTTGATGTACTAAATTTTTTTCCAAAAAAGTAAAGTGACGTGTAAAGAAATAGTCCATTTCTTTGTAAGGGTAAATTGAGAATAACTAATATTTATTATTATTTTGTGAGTAGTATCGAGCACCGAATTAGGTAAGAGTCTATTATTACTCAAAAGTCCAAACAAACTACGTAGCAAGCGTAGGATAGAATAGCACTGATTCTTCTTGCGACTCATCACTACCTCTGAGAAGGCCTACTATATAGATCCATAGTTACAATATCATCGTATATCTCGACAAAGTATAGGATGACCCTTGCAATGTGGGTGAAACATTGTATCATTGATAGGCTCATAGTAATGGTTGAGTTAGAGAAACTCCCTACAAGTAAAGTATATTATTTTTCATATTGCTTTTATGGCATATCTTATTGTAAAGGTTAAAGGGTTTTCACTTCATATTCATGTATTGATATAGTGCTGAGTTGTTTTTAGTCCCATCGTTCAGTAATTGCCTTATTCATCCATATTACATAATCATGCATTCAAATGTACTGATGTTATTCAACCTGCATCTTATTATGATGTAGATATAATTGTTCAGGATCATCAACAAGTGTTAAGTTGAGATCACTTTACTCTTCAGATAGCTTTGGTGAGCCTCGTTTCATTCCGGAGGATTTCACATTTATTTTCATGTTATTGTTGAGTTGTCATGGGTTTTATCTCGACATCTATCCTAGTATTAGATGTTTCATAGAGTTAGAGTGGAATTTCCCAGTACTTTCTTTCCTTTAAACACTATTTTGTAATGTATTATTATTATTGCAATTAAATATTTTTAGACATTCCAATTGAGTTTATGTTGAGATAAATGTATGTTTTAAGCCTATTTTCACTTGAGTTAGTCCTCTACTAAGTAGTCAACCAGGCGAAGGGTTCGCTTAGGGATCATAAATAGTTCTCAATTGTCAGCCATATCGAGGATGTAGGCTCAGGTGTGCAAAACTTTGTATCATAACACATAGTTTAAGAATCCTAGGGTGTCTATGAAGTCGTGTCTAGTAGAGTCCCTTTTTCGGTGTGAAGCACGTCCTATCTATAATTGGGAGGATACAACATTTAGGAACATTTCACTTTCTTCTCACACCTGTTCGTGTGATATAGTTCAACTCTATAAAAGTTTTCTCTAACTCGTGCTTACGCGTGTCTTTTCAGATCATGCATCCACGAAGAGTTTTTTGAGGACGTCCTATTAGGAGGAATGTTAATCTTCAAGGTCAAGAAGCTCCCAATGCACCAAAAGTGCAACCCCCTCAGGGAGATGTCACCAATGCGGAATTCAGGAATGTTATCTAGATGTTGACTCAGGTTGTGGAAAACCAAGCTGGCCAACAAGGAGTGGGTCATCAGGATGTGGATAATACATCCAAAATCCGTGAGTTTTTGAGGATGAACACCCTAGAGTTAACAGGGTCAAAGGTCACAGTGGATCCAAAGAACTTCGTGGAAGAACTTTAAAAAATGTATGAGGTCAAGTGTGTTGTGATGCAAAGAGTGAGGAGTTAGCCTTATAACAGCTCAAAGATCTTGTGAGGATGTGGTATGATCAATGGAAGAAGAACAGGGCAGCGGATGCACCACCTTTGAGTTGGGTTGTGTTTGAAGATGCTTTCTTGGGGCGTTTCTTTTCGCAAGAGCAAATGGAAGCAAAAGTAAGAGAGTTTATTAATATGAAGCAGGAGTCTGTGAGTGTGCAAGAGTAAAGCCTCATGTTCACTCAGCTATCATGCTATGCTCTGTAGATGGTGGCTGATATGAGGAGCAGGATGAGTTTGTTTGTGTCTGGGCTAGCCCGCTTAATGTGTAAGGTAGGGAAGACAGCTAAGTTAATATGGGACATGGACATATCTAGGTTCATCATTCATGTACAGTAGGTTGAGGAAGACAATTTGAAAGACATAGAAGAGTTCTGCAGAAAGAGATCTAAGACAACAAATCATGAGTCCCGCCAGGAAAAGACAAGGAATGTAAATCGGTCATTCTTTCAGCAAAGGTCATCTGAGCCTGCTTCATTGTCAACTAGTGCACCTGCACCAAAAAACAAGAATGATTGAAGGAACCAAAGTTTACAAAATTTCAGAGCACAGTTTTCAGTCGCAGGGAAGTGTGGCATAAGTGTTCACTCGCAACCCACTTTCTGGTAAGTGTAGTAAGCTTCAGCCGGGATAATGTCCTGTTAGTACCGATGATTGTTACCAGTGTTGAATGATGGGTCACTTTTTTAGGGAATACCTGATGCGAAATAAGGTAGTGGGGCAGCAGGGCCCAAACTTTTTTGCCACCCCTACCGGGTAGGACTACACCAAAGGTTGCTACTTCTGGAACAAGCAGAGGTTCAAATCAATTGTATGCTATATCAAGTTTCCAAGATCAGGAGAGCTCGCCAGATGTTGCCACTGGTATTATTAAAGTATTTTCTATTGATATATATACCTTACTTGATCCAAGTGTGAGTTTGTCTTTTGGGACTCCTTATGTATCCATGAGGTTCGGTGTTTTTCTTGAACAACTTCTTGAGCCCTTTAGTGTTTCAACACATGTGGGCGAGTCTATCCTAGATGGAAGAGTGTATCGTGGTTGTAACTTCTCTATCTATCACAAGTAAATCATGGCGGACTTAGTTGAGCTAGATATGGTGGACTTTGATGTCATTCTAGTTATAGACTTAGTTCATTCTTGTTATGTCTCAGTTGATTGTAGAACTGGAGTAGTCAAGTTTCAGTTTCCTAATGAGTAGGTTTTAGAGTGAAAGAGTAGTTCAACAGTGCATACGGGTAATTTGATTTCATACCTTATGGCTAGAAAATTATTTTCTAAGGGGTGTATCTATCATTAGTTCGATTTAATGACTCTAGATTTGAGACAACGCACCTATCAAGTCAGTTCCAGTTTTGAGTGAGTTTTGTAGAGGTCTTTCCTGATGATCTTCCTCGAGTACCTCCCGAGAGAGAAATTTGAAATAGATATTCTTCTCGATACTCAACCTATTTCTTCATATATAATGACTCTATCTGAGTTAAAAGAGTTAAAAGAGTAGTTGATAGATCTTCTTGATAAGGGTTTCATCCGACCAAATGTCTAACCTTAGGGCGCTCTGGTCTTATTCGTGAGGAAGAAAGATGGTTCTCTTAGGATGAGTATCAATTACCGCTAGTTGAACAAGGTCACCATACAGAAGCAACCCAAAACTATATGCATAAAGATCCCTCCCAGAACCTTGACGTCACAAGTAAAAAGTTGTGCTAACAAAATAGTAGAATTCCCAAAAGTGGAACAAGACAAAGTTGTCTTAAAAAGAATAAGATGAGTTTCAAAACCCATATGGAGACAAGCAGGACGCTAAGTGCTCACTCTCGTGTCTGGTCCCCACCCCCAATTCAAACTAATCCTCATGAATTCATACATTCATGCTCAACCTATTTAGAAAGGAAGTCATAGCCTACCATTAAGCCAATTGTGCGCGCTCCAAATCACAAGGCTGAAACTTATCCTTTCCGAATGACCTCTGAATTCTACCACGCTATAAAGAATAGGATCACAATATCAATACATTCATACAGACACTAAAATCATATACAATCGATATGGAGCAATTTTAGAATCAAACGAGAATTGTGGGATCCATGTTGGAATATTTGGAATTGTCACCATCAAGAGGTCCTATAATATGCATCGATTATGTGTCCCAAATGTGAACTCAATTTGATGCCTAAAATAGTTGAAGCAACAATCAAGCAATAAATTAACAATAAAGCCAAGCTAAGGCAGCAACTTTAGCACCAAATTTACCTTAAGCGGAGGTTCACCGACTCAATTCAATCAACCCACCATGTATCTTTGAAAATTACATATGTATGGGACATTGAATTACTGAAATCATAACTCAGTCGAGTGAGAAATCGTATATTCAATTTAAGAACAAAGTTGCCTTCATGTCCATAACATATTTAAATACTGGACACGACTCTTAATCGCGATCACGTAGGACAAGGCTCGTGACCACGGCCTCATTGGTAAGTTGGCCACCATGAATGAAAAAACAGCTCAAGCAAACACGAAGGCAAGCAGAGTCCAGGTCCTGCGTACACGAACATGTCCCCAAAATGCAAAGGCTCACGAATGCGGATGAGACTCACGCGAATGTGACAGATACTCTCAGTGTTCTTCATTAATACGATCCTCAGCCTGTGATTATGAAGACCAAAAATAGCCCGCACAAGCTAATGCATATAAGCTAGTTTGGCAAGTTCTAAATTCTCCAACGAGGTGCTATGAATTTGTTCAGAACCCTATAATTATAAAAGATATATGCAACCCTACCAAATTCAATATTCTAGACTCAATGGAGCAGTTAATATTCGCATAGACTCATACAGACAGCCTCGGGAGTAGTGTCAACTATGCTGCTATTCTAAAATGACCCTTTTAGAGCTGATGTAATTGTCAGAATTGGATTTTAAGGTCATCTTCATGAACTTCTAATAAAAATGACCGTTCAAGGTTCAAATGCTCCAAAATACTAAAACTCACATAAAAACTAAATGAACGACCAGATGACCAAACTGTCAGCCTTAGCAAATGATAAATGACTTGTGGTTGCTATAGGAAAGCTTTAAACGATGAACAAGAGTCATAAACATATAAATGACCTGGAGATCATTACACTTTAGAGTTTTGTGCTAAGGCTTTCATATTCCAGGGAGTTAATTCCACAATGTTTTTTTATAATTGATTGAGTTTATAAGAACATGATCTGTTATTGTTTTAAAATCTATTTTCCTAGTGTTTATGTAATTATTTTTCTTCTAAAAAATGATTGATGGGTTTGATTAGGGTACGTAATTTGTTATTCACCTGGCGGTTAGTGTGGGTCTCACTCATGATGGTCTGGGTTGTGACAATCAACCTAAACATCATACGAGTTTACATGCCCAAAACTTATAGTGTCTCTAATGTGAATATTGTGAAGTAAACACATATGAGATACTTAAAGTTCAACTTTAAAAATTTGATTATTAATAATCACAAAAATGGACAACAAGTAAATTGTAGCTTGACCTCTAAATTATGTTCACATGAAAAGAGAAATTATGAGAAATTGACATATTATCTACATGCTAAAGTAATAAAGAATAATTGACCAGATTTAATTTTTAAAAATGTCCAAATATGGGAAATACAATTATCAGATTTTCAAAAGATTAAATTCAACAGTAATGATCATATTAAATGTATCATCATCTATATTCAATAATATTTTCTAGGGGTGTCAAATGGGCGGGTTGGGTTGAAATTGGATATATTAGAATGGGTTGAAATAGAAATCGGGTTGGGTCTTGACCCGCTCAAGTTTAGTTTGGGCTCAATGAGTTGGGTTCAAATGGGCTAAATAACGGGTTGGGTCTTGACCCGCCCAATTTGACCCGATTAATCTCAATAATTTTAAAGAGTGATATTTAACTTTTATAATCACAATGCGAATTTCAGCTCAAGATTTTTTTTCTAAAAAGAGTAACAAATGGATAGATAGATTCTAAAAGATGTTAAATAGATAATAATTCATACCTTTAATATTGGAACATATCTTAGTAAAGAGTTTAAAACGGGTTGAAATTGGAGATTGAATTGGGCTCAATTGAGGATTCTCTTAAAATGGGTTAGGCTTGAATGAGTTGACATTGAACCCAATTCAAATTATCTTGAGCCCAACCCTTAAAATTCTGGGCAGATTGAGCGGGTTACCTATGTTTGGGTTCATTTTTGACACCATTATATTTTCCCTCTTCTTGATTTAGTTTTCTATATATACGCCTCAACATTTCATCCCTCAAGGTGAATTTCTTCTTAACTCTCATTCGGGAGATTTTTGATGAATAAATTTGATTTCTTTACATCTTCATATATACATGGCTTCCTCAGGTCTTGAAATAAACACTTGTCGTGAAATAGTTTTGTATGTGCCTATAATTAGTTGTGCTCAAATTGCGGTACGTCGTCTTCTAATAAAGTTTAATTTCTCAATAATTGTTATTTGTTACTTGAGATGCATGAATCATTTGAGAAATTTTTGGGTAAAGTTTTTTACATTTGTTTTTTGGAAAATACAACCGTCCTTATTATAATTTCTAAAAATCGTTCACCATTTATTATGTTTTTGTTAATATTTTCTTACATGATTTTTCTTTATCATTGCTAATCTCTCAAACCTTTTCGTATGAATAATTTCAGAAAGCAAAAGAAATTATGAAATTTGTGAAAAGACTCGTTATTCCAATTCTTTTATTTAGATAAGTCAAAAACAGAGAATTAATACAAAAGATAGAATTTTCTTTACCTTTTTTTCTTTATTATATTATTAAAAAATCATATGTTTCATTTATAGGTTCTAAAAAACGAACTCTATAACACAAAAATTATACTAGCACCCACTCCAATATCAAGTCATCCAATAAAAGTAAGATTTCTACAACTTTATTCCTTATATTTTTCCTCTGTCTTTTGCTTTAATTTTTTTAATGATATTTTTAATTTCTAGTTTTACTAAAATATTTAGGGGCATTTAATAACAATTGATGTTGGTGGCGTTTGACTTTTGTCCTCATATAGTTTTTTTTAAAAAACAAAATAGATAATATATATATATATATAGGAAAATTTTAAGTTGTGTACTAGATTAGATATACCCTTAAACTTTGCGAGAAAGGGTCAAATAAACACCTCTATAGATTTTATTTTACTATAAATTTAAGATATTTTTATTTTTAGTTACTTCAGCCGAAATGAGTATATCTGCTCATTTGTGTAAAGGTAGGGATATACGTAACCCATTTTTTTAACGAGAGGCATAACAACTTTAATTTGCAAAGTTGAAGGGTATATCGTGTATTTTCATCTAAATTTTATATTAATTTGAAGTCGAGATTATTAATTTGCAATCATATTAAAATTGTTCATTCCCTTCAAGATTTATATCATGGAATCAATTTTGGACTAATGCAAAATTAAAAAGAATCAAATAGATAATCAAATACACTACTATTTTAATATTTGTGAAGTTTTCTCAAATTGGCCTATTTATAAATTATTTAAATTAAAATTTAAATATTTAATATTTATAATTGTTGATTTTCTATTCAATTTTTTATAAAAAAAATATTCGATATGTTTCACATAGTGAGCCAACTATTTAGTATGATAGAACATTAGGCAGAATTTTTTTAATTACTAATTGGTTTGAATTTTGTAGCATTCTAAATTGACTAAATTGAAGGAGGTTAATGTTTTTTCATATTCATTTGATAAGAGAAGAAATTCACCGAGTATAAATATGGTCACATTTTGTTGATGATTGAAAAATTATAAGTGTAAATAGAACTAATTATTGATTCAATTGATTTTTTATAGCAATTCTACCACGCGATTCAATTCTCTTAGTTTCTTGTTAAGAATTTTTTTTCTCCCTTACTTCATTTGATGTGAACTTGATTTCTTAGTTCCTTTTTTTCCAAAAATAATACTTTTTTATATTTAAAACAAATTTAACTATAGATTCTCATTTTTCATTTATAGTAAACTTTAACATATTTTCTTATGTGCAGAATGATGTTGGAACAATGAAAGTAACCCAAAAATTGACTGGGAAGAAGAAAAGGCTAGTTACTAGCAAAGTCATAGAAAATACATTTGTTGACTTCGTTATTGTCCCTTCTAAAGGTGTACAGAACCTTTACACCATTAAACTAAAAAATGTTAGTATATTTGATTACTAAGATTTTTTTAATGTAAAACACACTAATATTGTTATGCATTTCTATAATATCTTCCATTGCATAGATATTTTATTATTATTATTATTACTATAGTGAAATATTGTAATAAATACGTATAATATAACATAACATGAAAAATTAGTTCTAAAAAATATGGCTATTATAGTAAAATATTCTAAAAAGAGGATGTTTAGTATATGGAGAGGCCTATCTAGTTTAATATTTCATTACGGACTGAAATACTAGAATGAAGAAGAGGCAAGTGATCCCTACGGACTTAATTGCAAATATTATGACATGCTACATGGATGGAAAGCTGAAAGGAGAAAGCGTCAAAATGAAAAATGTGAAACGGTAATATATACTCTTTTATAATTTTTTTCTTTTATCTGAATATCTTGTCTTACTTCTTTCCTAGAGTACACTCACATTTATCTATCGATATTTATTATTTAAAAGGAATGTTATAGATATACCTTCGACATGTATAATTTTTTCTTTATGTCATACTTGGAAATTGGATTTAGTGATAGTCATTTCCAAGTATATTCTAATTTAGTTTCACTCTTTTTCTCTTTCCAATTGCCTTTAAACAAAAACAATTAAGGTAGCATTTGTTTTGCATGAATTCAAAATTATTAACATGTTTCTTATGATTTTAATTTTTTTTGGTTATATTACATTTTTATTACTTTGTAATGTAATTTCTTTATGGAAATTAAGAAAATTCTTCTTGGATTGCAGTTTTACTTCCATGAGAGGAAACACACCTACTGGGGATGTAAGAAGACGTATTTTCCAAGGTTTTGAAACCTTGAAGTTAGAAGTTCAACAAGAAAGCAATGCAGTAATAGAGTCAATGATAAGATGTTATATTACATAGATTTTCTTTGATAATGATAGCCGATTTGGTTATATTTCTGGGAAACTGAATATACTTATTTAGATAGTTTAATTATTTGGCTAACATATTATGAAAAAATAAGGACTTTTTTGTAGTATAGTAGTTAAGTATTTTCAGAATTAATCTATATAAGAAGCTTCTTACCTTTTTAAGGTTTAGCCGAGCACTAAATATTGCTCTAATATTGATAAAGTATTCTTCTCAAATTGATTAAGCAAACACAAAGTCATTTACTACATTCAAAAATGACCTTTTTGAATATCACTTCTAACAAAATGAAATATTTCCAATATATTAGGGGTATGGGAAAGGGTTAAACCACATTTGGTCTTATGTATGCAATCTTGCTGTAATTATTTCTACAAGAAATTGTTTTTATAGCTTGAACTTTACTATAACTTTAATTACACAATGATAACTTTTATCGTCATTATAAGGCACCATGAAAATTACATTATTTTCACCAATATTTTCTAATTGAATTTTAAGGTTGGGGTTAAAGAAAAGAAATCCAAGAAAAGAGAAAGAGAATCTTCAATCTCGGAGAGAGAATCTGCAACAAAGAAACACAAAAGAAATGGACACAACAATCACGACACAAGCGAGACTAAAAATTTTCTCGATGATGCATGGAACAACCTTATGAACTGGGATGACATACACAAAAATGAGGTAACTCATGTTAAGGCAAGTATTAGATAATAAAAGTTATACAAAAATTTCACAAACAAAAAATAAAATAGATATTCATGATATAACTTTTGTTGCTGAACTAAAATTGTCACAGCTCATCCTATTTAACGAAGGACATATGTTTAGAACCATGAACCTTATTTTTCTATTAGTTGTCCATTGTATTCACAAATGTAAGCATGTATGGCTGTTGAAACATTGATAAATGTGACAATATGACTTCCTTCCACAGATGATGGGTTCCATCCGCAAAATGAAGTACACAAAATGATACATGGAAATATTGATGAAAAAGAGTTTTTTTCCAGACCGTGACGGATCCAGGATCTTACGGCTATGGGTGCTCACTATTTGTAACATAAACTTGTATCAACCAAAGAGGGTTAGTTGCGAGCTAAAATTCTTCAACATAGGCATTATTTTCTTTTCAATTCAATGAAATAGACAATCGGAATCTTTGGATTGGTTTAAGAAAAAAAGGAGGAGAAACAATATACTTTCTTATACAATTGTAATTACCAAAAAGGCAAACAAGCGAGGAGGAGTTTTTTTTTTTTTTGAATTGGAGAATTGAAATGAATGCGCTAGAAAAAAATATTTTTTCCCCTAATTAAACTGATGAGAAATAAAGATTTAATAGACATGGAAGATCATGAGTGTTTATATTTTTTGGAAGATTAAGTTGCACAATAGACATGAGTCGTGACCGATTCAAGATTTTAAAATCGTGGTTACTTTTTAAGCTAACAATCATAAAATATAGATGTACAATTTTGACAATTTTCATAAGAAAGACAATTATATCTAAATATAATAGCAAAAAAAATCAATAAGAAAAACTAAAATAAAACTTATCTTGGAAAAGGAATTTTGTTTAAGAAAATATAGCAAAAGAACAGTTGGTGAAAAGGAGACAAAGAAAAGGTAGATAGAAAAGAGTTGGATTTTAAAAAAAATTATTGCTGCTGCAGGGAATTACGCTTGGGCATACAAGAGATAAATAACCTTCAACAACCACTTACAACCACTACACCAACTAAGCCATTTAATTATTCTGTGCTCACCTTTTATTTTATAATATATTGTCTTAATTTCGATATAAGTATATACAGTTCGATAAGAGGTTAATGGATGCTCGGGCACCTGGATATCCCCATGTGGGTCCGCCCCTGGTTCCATACATGCACAAATATTCTCATTGATTAATAAAATGGTGAATGTTCAAGACAACAAAGAAAAAGTTATTGTAAGCTTGCAAGAAAAAGGAAGTTGGCTATAATATTTTCACATTATGAAGATCTCACCCTTCACAAAAACATTTGAAAATCTCACTAGATGTAACGCCCCGAGCCTACACCTTGGGCGTAATTGACACTTGAGAACCATTTCTAATCCCCAAGCGAACCCTTGGCCTTGCTCACGACATCCATGACACTAAACCATACGCGAAAGCTTAAAATAGGTGAACACTTAAACATTCAAAAGAAGTATTAAAACATAGTCTTTTCAAAATACTTAACATGAGTTATAAAATAACAAAAAATCATGAGAAAACAATGGAAAATATATAATACCATCTATCTGTGAAGCCTCTAACAACTTATGGTAGGTGTCGGGGCAAAACCCAAGACACCTCCTAAACTACTAAACTGAAAAGAAATGGAGTCTCCTAGAAGCGAGGTGGCCTCACCAAAATCTATCTGCAAAAGGATAGGATCTCAACGAAGCGCATGCTGATGATCCTAAGTACCTATATCTGCATTATGAAATGATACATGTCAAATGACGTCAGTACACTGAATGTACTGTTAAGTGATAAGGCAAGAGTAAACAACTTACTGGCTTGAATGGCTGAAAAGAACATAACTAGATCAATACATGAGTATGGAATGAAAACCATTTAAATTTTACAACATAATATACAATGAAAAACATGAAAATAATATACTTTACATTGTGGGGAGTTTCTCTAACCGACAGCCATTACCATGAGCCTAACAATGATACAACGTCCCGCTGCATGTTGTAAGGGCCCATCCTACACCTTGCTGGGGGTATATGATGATATCGTGACTATGGATCCAACTATATGCCTTCTTAGAGGTGGTGAGGAGTCACATGAAGAATCAATGCTATCCTATCCTACGCTGGCTACATAGTTTTATGGGACTTCCGAGTTATAAAAGACTCTAACTCAATTCAGTTGTCATTCCCCGAGTCTACCCCCTGGGCGTAAACACGAGACCTAGGATCATGAGTGACCCCAAGCTAACCCTAAGATGGCATATCATAAGCAAAACATAATATATCTATGAAAGATAAACTAATGCGGAAGCTAAATAATGAGATAACTAATAGTGGGGAATACCCAAAACTAGTATGAATATATAAATACTGAATAAGAGTTTAGCGATACGGAAAAATCACTAAAATGCTAAAGCTGAATCTAATTTATGTTTGAAAAAGCCTCTAACTAACTAGAGTTGCTGGGACATGTCCTTTGCTAACCCTAGCAAAAGTGAAAACTGAATAAAAAGACTAAATGTAGAAAACATGTCTATTGTCTTCGAAGTATCAGGATTCACCACTGAAACTGCTGAATGTGGATCGGTAACCGATCTACACGTGATTTGAATGCTGAGGACATGAACCTACATCACGAGAAGATGTAGGGCAAAGTATGTGTCAGTACTTGAAAGGTACTGAGCATGCAGGATAGGATAAAACTGAACAATATATATAACTGAACAAAGCATACTGAGCAATGATATAAGATGAACATGATGAATATACTGAGGATACTGAAAATGAACTGAACGGAATGCAATGACCAAATTCATAACATGCTGAAACTGAATTGTAACTAATAACCTGGTCAATGTAATAGAATCTGACTGTGGGAGCTACTATTAACCGACATAAAACCACGTGAGCTAACCGTAGAGTCTGATGTATGCGCCCCATCGAGAGGACCTTATATACCTTGCCATGGGTATAAAGGCATAAATGGCATGATCACTAAAGCTGATGCCCAAATGAGGGGACTGAGAAACCTACGGGGCACGTAGTTCTGGGACTATGAGGCTACGCTGAAACCCTAGTCCACTCGGTGCTAAGCCTACTCCTAACTGAATATGTATATGATATATTTTGATTGAAATACTAAAATACTAAAATACTGAATAGCTCAAAATACTGACATGCAAATATAAGAATGCAGCATTTATATATACTAATAATGTGACATTCAAAATCTAGAGTATGATTATATGTTTAACTAACCTAGCAAGGGTAATTCATGAACTAATAGAATCTACACAAACTAGGGTTCTTAGTTTCATACAAGGAATTAAGCAAAATTTCAAAGAAAACCTGTTATTTGGATTACGGATACTACAACAGCTAAATCACAACAATTTTCTAAAGTTCTAGAAACCTTAGGTCTAAAAAAGATAAAGGGAATAAAAAATCTGACTGAATTCTAGGGACCTAATGGGTTAAAGGAACTCACTAGTGAAATTCCACATACCTGGTGATGAAACTTACGGAGAAATCTTTCGATTTTAATGCTGGAACTGAAGGAAACTTGTTGCGTTCTTGCAAGGGTTTTGAGTTGCCTCTTTCTCTTCTTTTGTTCTAAGTTCTTGTGAATTTTGGTGAATAAATGTTTTGGTTATGTTCTGACTAGGTTATTAGGCTTAAACTGAGTATAACGACTTAGGTAAGCATCAAACAACATAGTTTAAGTGCCCAACGCATAGGGGAAAGGACCAAAATAACCCTAACTTAATTCTGATGAAGCTCATCCACGGAGGGACCTACGGTCCATCGTTTGACCTATAGGCCGTCGTTTGGGTCCATCGGTCATGATCTTCCCAATAGGGATTCACTATAACAAGCATAACTTTTTACTCTTGAGTTCGAATTTTAGCAAATTCGGTGGTGTTGGAAAGAAGATTAAATTATATATCATTTGGTAGGTTGTGGGCCACCTAATGCATTTTGGTCTAAGGGATATGATCGTTTGAAGTTGACCCATCAACAATTTTCCTCTAACTGGCTACTGACCCTCACCTACGGTCAGACCTACATTCTTTATGTCCTACCACGGACCATACTGGTCGACCGTGGGTGGGATCAAACACTATTAAGACTTGGGCCTTAACGATAGAACCCCACCTATGATTCGTGGGTGGTTCTGTTGGTACTAGCACCAGGTCTTCTGAAAACTAGGATTTTCTTCGTTTTGAGATCCGAGGTGTTACAATATCTCTCCCTTGGGAACATTCGTCCTCGAATGAAGTCTAAACAAGCTGGGTATGGAGGGAAGGATTTGAAATCCCTACCACTAAGTACTAAAAATTGATATATGACTGAACTGAGTTCCAAGAACATGCAAATATGCTGAAAATGCAAGAACAACTGAAGGAACAAGGTACTAAGCCTGAATTTATGCACGAGTAAACTGGAAGACTAGAGAGGAGACTATTATGTCAAGCTGAAACATAATCAGAAGGAAATAAATGAGGATACTTGGCCTTCATGGTTGCTTCTGCTTCCCAAGTACCTCCCTCTATGGACTGACTCCTCGTAGATTGTCACATCTCATCACCCCCTTCATAGGTGATACTTTCAAGAAAGCCCAATCGTCTATCTCAAACTCTAAGTTCCTTCTCCCTACATTTGCATAGGACTTCTGTCTTAATTCTATTTATGATAAGCTGAACTTTTTCCCATAGTTTCATAACCCAAATTTGGCCCAATCAAGGCTGCTTCATCTACTCATCCACCTTAGGAACACATAACCGACCATTTCCCCCTTTGGAAAAAACCTTTACTTTCTGTTGATGAACTACACCTTCTAACTGAAACAGTATAGCATAACTGTCATGTTTTTCTTTAAACTTCTCTACCAATGAAGGTTCTGATCTATTCTAGACTATCATACCACCATCTGATGTGTCCGTAAGACTAAATCCTAAGCGAGCAAGTTGATGAACATATTTTGCTAATTCTTTCCCTTTTTCCTCAACATGTGCTACACCACCCTGTAGATCACCTTTCTGGCCTTAAGGTAAGAGATAATTCGACTTATAGGCACTGAGCTACTACCCTTCTATTCTAAGACTGACTCATTGGAAACTGAAACCAAATGATCCTAGTTCTACAATCGACTAAGGCATAACATGAATGTAACCAATCCATGCCTAGAATGGTGTAGAAATCTACTATTACTATTAGTAGGAACTGAAACCTGCTCATTGTTTTGGTTAGTCATACGCTGAGCCAAAAGTTAAATTGCATTCCGAAACTCCGCATTCGAAACCTTATGGTCTGGGACTGGAGGAACTGTGTTAGAACTGCGTGCATTAGCATTCCTTGGGTAAGCTCTATGAGGAGGCGTGATATGAAACGAATAACGTCGAATTAAAAATGAGAAGTTGGATCATACCTTACACACGATAAGAGTAACAAAGAAAGTGAAGTTTTCCTAAAACATTTCGTAGCCTCCCTCTCATTAGATGTGGTGTACTTCACACCTATGAAAAATACTCTACTTAGTGCGACTTTTAGACATCCTAGGACTCTTAAACCTAATGCTCTGATACCAAGTTAGTCACCCCCGAGGCTACCCCCTGGGGGTAAACACGGGACCTAGGATCATGAGTGACCCCAAGCTAACCTTGAGCTGGAATATCATAAGCAAAACTAAATATATCTATGAAAGATAAACTAATGCGTAAGCTAAATCATGACATAACCAATAGTGGGGAATACCCAAAACTAGTATGAATAGAAAAATATTGAATAAGAGTTTAGTGATACTGAACAATCACTAAAATGCTAAAGATGAATCTAAACTATGTCTGAAAAAGCCTCTAACTAACTAGAGTTGTTGGGACATATCCCAGCCAACCCTAGCAAAACTGAAAACTGAATAAAAAGACTAAATGTAGAAAACATGTCTATTGTCTTCGAAGTATGAGGACTTACCACTGAAGGTGCTGAATGTGGATTGGGAACAGATCTACGCGTGATCTAAATGCTCATGACCTGAACCTACATTAAGAAAAGATGTAGCGTAGAGTATGCGTTAGTACTTGAAAGGTACTGAGCATGCATGATAGGATAAAGCTGAACAATATACATAATTGAAAAAAGCATACTGAGCAGTGATATAAAATGAACATGATGAATCTACTAAGGATACTGAAAATGAACTAAATTGATTGCAATGAACAAATTCATAATATGTTGAAACTGAATACTAAACTACAACTGATAATATGGTCAATGCAATAGAATCTAATTGTGGTAGCTACTATTAACTGACATAAAATCACATGAGCTAAACGTAGAGTCTAATGTATACGCCCCATCGATAGGACCCAATATACCTTGCCAGGGGTATAAAGGCATGAATGGCGTGATCACTAAAGTTGATGCCGAACAGAGGGGACTAATTAACCTACGAGGGCGCATAGTTTTGGGACTTTGAGGGTACGCTGAAACCTTAATTCACTCTATGCTAAGCCTACTCCTAACTGAATATATATATGATACATTATGACTGAAATACTGCATATCTCAAAATATAGACATGTAAATCTGACAATACAACATTTATATACTGATAATGTGACTTTAGAAATCTAGAGCATGATTATCTGTTTAACTAACCTAGCAAGTGTAATTCATAAACTAAGAGAATCTACACAAACTAGGTTTTTGAGTTTCATACAAGGAATTAAGCAAACTTTCCAAGAAAACATGTTATTTCGATTAGGGACACTGCAACAGCTAAATAACAACAATTTTCTAAAGTTCTAGAAACCCTAGGTCTAAACAAGATAAAGGGAATCAAGAATCTAACTGAATAGTAGGGACCTAATGGGTGAAAGGAACCAACTAGTGAAATCCACATACCTAGAGACGAAACTCATAGAGTAATCTTTCGATTTCGAGGATGGAACTGAAGGAAACTTGCTGCATTCTTGGAAGGGTTTTGAGTCGCCTCTTTCTCTTCTTTTGTTCTAAGTTCTGGTGAATTGTGGTGAATAAATTTTTTAGTTATGTTCTAACTAAGTTATTTGGCTTAAACTGAGTAAAATAGTGTAGTTTAGGCATCAAATGACATAGTTTAAGTGCCCAACGCATAGGGGAAAGGACCAAAATGACCCTATCTTAATTCTGACGAAGCCCATCCACGGAGGGACCTACGGTCCGTCGTTTGACCTAGAGGCCGTCATTTGGGTCCGTCGCTCATGATCTACCCAACAGGGCTTCACTAAAATGAGCATAACTTTTTACTCCGATATTGAATTTTAGCAAATTCCATGGCATTGGAAAGAGGATTCAATTATCTATCATTTGGTAGGTCATGAGCCACCTAATTCATTCTGTGCTCATGGTTATGACAATTTGAACTTGACCCATCAACAATTTCCCTCTAACTGACCACTGATCCTTACCTATGGTAAGACCTATGGTTTGTAGGTCCAACCACGGACCATACTGGTCGACCATGGGTGGGATCAGAGACTATTAAGACTTGGCCCTTAACGATGGAACCCCACCTACGATACGTGGTCATACCTACGGTCCGTCGGTGGTTCCGTTGGTACTTGATATATCGTGACTTTACGGTATTTCTAATACATTTAACTTACAAGTTATGTGTGTGCAGGGCCTTTTATGTATTAGTTTTCATGTGTTGTTATCATATTTTACAGAAAGATGTTCAGGCGCGGAATCAAAGAGACAATTGACAGAATTGAAGAAAAGGGCTTCTACGGACCATAGGACCATTGACGCTCCATAGATGGTAGCCGTAGATCAGCAGCCAAGGCATGGAAGGCTAATTAGGGAAATTTGACAAAATGTGGAACCATGGTGCCCATTGACGGTCCATAGATTGATCTACGAACCGTACTGTTGATCTGTAGATTGATACTGCGAAGGTTCCAGTACCTGGTTTTTAAAGATTCCAAGTGTGGAGCTACGGAAGGGGATTAACGGACCGTAGATTGATCTACGGTCCGTACTGCAGTTCCGTCGTTTGCTTCAGAGAAGCTGATTTTCGGAAGTTGAAATATTTTCTAAGTCCTGGCTGACCGAAGGGACTCATGTACCGTAGATCCATTGACGGTCCATGAGTCAGTCTCGTGGAATGAAGATGCGTGCCTGTAACAAACTTTCCTTATTTTGTTTCCCTTTTTATTTACGACTTGTTTTCTATAAATAGGGCATGTAAACCTCGTTTTTGGGGGTTAGACATTATTATTCTATTCTAGTTCTTGACTTGGGAGATTAACTTGCAACTTTAGCAATTATTAATATCCTTAGATCGTTTGGAAGACTTTGGAGTTGCTATTCAAGTTGAATTTCTGGGTTTATTACTCTTGTTACGTAAGTTTATAATTGTTTCATCTAGAACAATGAATTGTAGTCATATGATTATGGGTAAAACTCCACAACTAGGGTTGTGGAAACCATGAGCAATTAACAAAGTTTGAATAGTAAATAAGTAATCCTTGAATAGTGTGGTGCATGCATTGATAATTCTTTCGTTTAGAAGTCTTTTTAGCGGTTGCAAACGTTAGAACTCGCCTTGTTTCTACTTGCCGGACCAAGGAAGTAATCAACAAGAAAAGAATTATCAACATAGATTTAGTGTGATACTATCTAATAGGCTAGTGTCGATTGGTACGAAGTAATAACTAAGCCAAACATCGATTATGATGTCTAATATGAGGTAAAGG
>JAJOOH010000502.1:0-170030 GCA_029582605.1 Solanum gracilifrons | reverse complement strand
ACCTAAGCTGGGATGTCGGTTTTAGGTCGGTATTTCAGGGAATACCGACCTCCGGAGGTCGGTATTTATAGGTCGGTATTCATTGTTTTTTTAGTAGTGGATTGATTAGAACATAATTTTACTTTTCTGTTTGATTCTCGACTACTAACTGCTTCCTGTGGGAATGATCCCAACCTTTGGTTGGGTTATATTACTACTCGCAATCATTGGCACTTGAACTGGAAGTAGTGTCCTGATACATGAAGTCAATGGGGTAAGGAAAAGACCAAAATACCTCTCATTAATTCGGGTAAATTTCCTTAACTGAACATTCTTAATTCAAATAGTCATATCTCCCTCATCCGAAATCAAAATTTAGCAAACTGGGTGGCGTTGGAAAGATGATTCAAAGACCTTTCATTTGATATCTTCTGGGTCACTTAATTCATATTGCACTGAAAGTTATGGTCATTTTAAGTTGACCGAAAACTCAGAACTTCAGCGTAATTTGAACAAATATCAAATTAGATCTTTCCATATTAGGTCTTTCTAAGGCGGGATGTTACAACAGGCTGGTCTAAGATGCCAAGTGCTCACCGTCGTCTTTGATATCCACTAGATGAAAAATATGGCACTAACGATAACTGTTGTTAGCTAGTGCTAGGACCTACATCACGAAAAAGATGCAGAGTGTACCATAAAGTCCAAAACAAGGTACTTAGTAAGCATCATGGATCTACTGAGCAAGAAAGGAAAAGACAATATGAAAACATAGAATCTATACACTAACAAAGGTCAAAGCGGGAAAGAAAGAAGACACTTGAGTATACAAAAAGTAAATTTGAGTACAACTTAACTAAACCTAAATGGACCCCATAAGCCTAGAAGGTACACTCTTGCGTAACTTTAAATAAAACCTGAGCGGACACCCAAAGGTGCAACAAGTACACAGAATAGCTAAGACTACAAGAATAAGATACTCAAACCCAAGTAGCCATGCTCTCAATGATCACCTAGGACTTCAAATAACTCAAATCGAAGCTTAAATGATGGAGAAATTGCCTTCAGAAAATAAGAAATGAGGCTGCGAATTCACTATCTTGATGGTCGAGATCTGGTCGCTCAAAGTCTAATTTCTAGTCATTAAAAGTCTGATTTCTTGTCTCTAAATTCCTACACCAGATATCAACACTTAGGCTGATTTGCTCAAACTGGTAATTCTATTACGGGGTGTCAGGGATACGTTCGAAACTCTGTGTGCGCGAATGAAATATGCTACCCTATCGAATGAAGGATTCTAGACTCAACAAAACAATCAAAATTTCCATCTGAGGTCATTATAATAATAAGTGGGTCCCGCACCCAAGTTCTGTTTTAAGCTAAAAACTACAAGAAGGCTCAAAATGAGATCAGAAGCCTAGGAAACCGCACGAAAGGTCGTTATAGACCAAACTCGACATTCCAGAGCTAACCGCATTGACATAATTCTAATGGGAGCAAGTTTACTAAGATTATTGACCAAAGTTAACCTTTGGCTTAAGCTTCGAATTTAAAACCCCGAACAACAAAAGCTCACACCAGAAGTCTCGGGGCCCAAACCAACAATGCCCCTAGCCTAAAATTGCCCTTCTAAAGCTAAAGAAAGCCGTCAGAATTGCATTCTGAGGCCTTCTTCATGAACTTTTGACTGAAGTCAACCGTTCAAGTTTTAGAGGCTCCAAAATATGGAAACTTGCACAAAAACTAAATGAATGACTAGGGTACCAGTTTGTCAGTCCCAACAATTTATAAATGACTTGACGTCACTATTAGAAAGCTCCAAACAACGAACAAAAGGAATAAACACAGAAATAACTTAGAGGTTATTACAATATCCACTACTAAAAAGGACTTTTGTCCGCGAAAGTAAGAGTGAAGGAGTACCTGATGGCTCAAACAAGCCTGCAAACTTCTCCTGCATATCATGCTCGGTCTCCCAAGTAGCCTCCTCAACTGGAGGATGCCTCCAATGGACCTTAACCATATGAATGACTCTCGAGCACAACCGTCGCACATCTGTGGCAAGAATGACAAATTGTTCTTCTACGAAGGTCAAGCGATCATCGAATTCTACTGCATCAGAATGAAGCACATGAGACTCATAAAGAACATACTAGTGCAACATTGAAACATGAAAGACTGGGTGGATAGCTAACAACATCGAAGGAAAAGCTAACTCATAATCAACCTCTCCAACTGCCCGAAGGATGTCAAAAGGCCCAATATACCTGGGGTTAAGCTTGGCCCACCTCCTAAATCTCATCATGCTCTTCAGAGGCGACACACATAGGAACACTCTATCACCAATAGAGAATTTCAAAGTCTGCTGTCTACAATCTCCATATCTCTTATGCGTACTATGAGCTACCCCAAGTCTATCCCGAATCACCCTCTCCTTCTCCAAATCCTCCCGAATGATGTCTGTTCCACGCGGTCTTGGCTTTGTAGTCTCAAAACAACCTACTAAAGAATGACGAGGCCTACAATATAAGGACTTAAGTGGGGCCTTCTTAATGCTATAATGGTAGCTGTTGCTGTACACAAACTTCGTCAAAGGCAAGAACTAGTCCCACTGACCTTAAAAATCTAAGACACAAGCCTGCAACATTTTCTCAAGGACCTGAATAGTACGCTCTGACCGACCATCGAAATTTTGAGAAATTAACAAGAAAAAAAATTAGATTTCAAAAGGAATTCACATCAATAATTTTTCTGCACAAAGTTTGAAAAGAGAATGAACGGTATGCGGGTGAAAGGTTATGCTAGCATCAACACAAATGTCCTATCATAAAAACTTGAACTAATATAAAAAGACCAGCACACTATGAAGACGCACCGCCTTATGAATGTAGATAGGGGCTAACCTCTCGACGCTGAATAAAGACTAAATGGGGAGGAAGTGTGTTGACTTGGTCACTTGATCAACTATGACCCAAATGCTATTAATACCTCTAGAAGTCTGAGGAAAACTTTTCAAAAAGTCCATGGTGATGTGATCCCACTTCCACTCTATAATGGGTAATCTCTGAAACTCACCACCAGGTCTCAAATGCTTGGCCTTCACCATTTGGCAACTAAGTAATGAGATACATAGTGTGTAATATATCTGCTCATACTTCTCCACCAATAATACTGCCTTAAGTCACGGTACATATTCGTGGTGTCCGAATGGATAGAATATCTAAAATCATGCGCCTCCTTAAGTATCAACTGTATTAAACCCCCAAATCTCGGAACACAACTACGGCCTACAAACCTCAAAAACCCATATGAATCCAAGGTAACCTCACCAGTATCACCTACTAACACTCAATCTCAAAGTGCCACCAAGGTTCATCCTCAAATTGATGGCTACATATTTGATTAAGAAGAGAGGACTTAACTCCCACATAGGTTAGAACACGCCTAGAATCTGAAACATCAAACTGAACAATTTGATTAGCTAAGGACTGAATGTCCAAATCTAAAGGTCACTCCACCATAGAAAGGAAGCTAGGATTCCCATACTCACTACCTTCTTACTTAAGGCGTCTTCTACTACATTCGCCTTTCTCAGATGATAGAGAATAGAGAGGTCATAGTCCTTTAGTAACTCAGTCCAGCGACGGTGCCTTGAATTAAAATCTCTTTGACTCATAATATACTGAAGAATCTTGTGATCAGTGTAGATTTCACTATGAACTCCATACAGGTAGTGCCTTTAAATTTTGAGTGTGAACAATACCGCCGCCAACTCCATGTCATGAGTGGGGTAGACCTGCTCATGTAACCTAAGCTACCTCAATGCATAAGCAATGACCCATCCTCGCTGCATGAAAACTTTCATGCCTCGAGGCTACACCCTGGATGAGGTCAAAACTCGATATCCATTGTTGGTCCCCAAGTGAACTCTCATTCTAGCTGACTACAAGTGGAAAACAAATTCAAGATAAAATAAGTTTAAAATGGAATTTTTTCTCAAAGTAAAACTCAACTGGGATATTTGGAAGTATTTAGTACAATAATTATAATTGCTTCCAAATATCTTTGAAGGAAAGAAGTAATGAGAGATTCCTCGACTCTATCTATCCATGAAGCCTCTACTACTAAATAGGGATGTCGGGACAAGACCCTTGACATCTGAAAACTACTAAACTGAAAGTAAATGTGAAGGTCTCTGAAATAAAAGGAGGCTCACCAAAAGTTAACTGGAGTGTAGGGTGATCTCAATGAAGTGCCTCTTTATGTTCTTGAACTCCTGTATCTGCATCATAAAATGATATTGGTTGAATGGTATCAATATGTTTGAATGTACGAGTATGTAATATGGCAGAACAAACAAATAACTGAATAGATAAAACATAAACTCAACTGAATGTAAGGATTAAAGGAATGAAATCATTTAAAATTTATAAAAATACTTACTTATCTTTGAAACTCAACATAATAAGTGATATATAAAAATATACTTTAACTTTATGGAGATATTCTCTAACCGACAACCATCACTTTAAGCTAAGTGATGATACATCTTCTAATCCACACTGCCAAAACTGTCCTATATCGTGATGTGTAACAGAAAACCTCAACTAAGTTGATCCACTAAGCTCTGTGTGAAGGAACTAAGGGTTCATCTAAAAAGTATGATCTTGTATCCATGTGGGCAAGACATGGTTTATGGGGGCTGTGAGTTGTCTGAACTGTCCCCCATATCGGTGCTCAATACTACTCCCAATAATATATGCTGCTGCTCAAATATATAACAACATTATCTTTTTTCTAGTTTAAGGTAATTACTCAAACTATCCTCTTAAAAGAGGTAATTGTCTAAACTCTCTATCTCTGAAACTCATAGTTCATTTAGAAAACATGGTTTCTCTTTTGCTTAACGTAAAAATACATTCTGGGTTTTGATAATTTCTCAAAAAGGGACCTCTTTAAGAGTTAACTTCTCTGTACTTTATCTTTCCGAAAACACTTTTAACTTTTCTCAAAATGTGTACTCTTTTCTTCATGTAAAAACAAAACATTTGTGAAATACTTAGTTCCCTTATACTCTTTCTCAAACTATTACCTACTTCCTCAAAACTAAGTTTATACAATACTATTTTGCTTAAACCATCCTCAATACAAACTCACTAAATACTCAAAATAGCGTTCATGCTGAAAAATAGTCATGAACAATCAACTCAATAATCACAATTCATGTTGTCTGACAATTTGATAAATTTAAATGGCAAATTAATGAACCACAACTCAAGAATTCAGAAACTCAATATCAACTAATCTCAATAATACTGAAATCTAATGATAGAACCCTAGATTACTCTTTTATTGATTTGAAAATAGATGTAGGATGTGAGGACGAACTAGTCCAACACTATGATAACCTTACATACCTAGGAAGAACAAATTTCCTGGCAAAATAGATGAAATTTGAAGAGCGCTTGAAAACTATAGCTTTTCTCCTCTTGAATCCTTACTCTATGTCTTTGAAGTGTTAATGAACGTATAATAATGTTTTAACACTATTAAGACCCTTACTTAGGTGGACAAGGGTTGTGGTTTAGTCTTAGAAGGGGTGGGTAAAGACTGAACTACCCATCCTTAAAATATGACAAAAACTGTCCATAGGATTATTTACGGTTCGTGGTTTGATCGTTGGACCGTAGATCCCATCCGTTAAATTAATATCAAATTTTTAAGTCCTAAAATTACATTTATGGGTCAAAACGACAGCTAGTAGTAGTTCTTACGGCCCATCGGCTGAATCCGTAGGATTTGGGTCCTAAAAGATGACTCCTTGTACTCTACCGATGACTTGATAGATGGGTCATCATTCAACCTACGACTCGTTGTTTGGAGCAATCATTCACAGACTCAGAAAACTCTTATATGGAAGTCTATAAGTCTATGGTAAAAGAATCATAACTTCTTATGCCAAACATGAAATGAGGGAAACTTAATGGCGTTGGAAAGAGGACACAAAGACCTTTAATTTGGTGGGTCATAAGACGCCTATTTAATTTTGTGCTAGGAGATATATCCGTTTGAAGATTACCTAAGTAGTAGCTTATGTCAAAACTTTTTCGGTAATGAAGCTATCAACTCAACTTTGTGCTAAGGGGTTCTTGTGACCTTAAGTCATATCTAAAAATCATTCCCACACTAAAGAACGGGCCTTAACACCTAAGAAAAATTATGAATAACTCGTTACAACCTTATATTCAAATGAAGAATGCTTTAAGTTTTAACTTACAGAAACACAACCCACAACAACCCTGAATGCGTCACAACAGACCCTAAGCCCCCACCCTCACTAGAAAAGTCAAAATTATAGTAGTAGTCTGCAAATCCTTGAGCTTCCGAAATTTAACTCGCACTCCTTAGACAACTTGAAAGGAACATCAAGGCGAGTAAACTGGGTCATAGGTACAACAATGGTGTAGAAGCCCTCTACAAACATGACAAAGCGATGAAGCTCCAAACCTTATTAATTGAAGTGGGCCTAACCCAATCACAAATAGCCTCAATCTTCACTGTATCTACCATGATACCATCTTTGGACACAACGTTCCCCTAGATTGCAATAGACTCAAGACAAAACTCACACTTTTAGAACTTGGCATAAAGTCATTGATATCTCAACGTCTAGAGAACAATTCTCAAATGCTGCTTATGATAACTTCTTCTCCGCGAGTATACCAGAATATCATGTATGAACACAATTACAAAAAAATAAAGATATGGTATGAACATCCTCTTCATCAAGTCCATGAAGGTTGCAGGGCATTAGTGAACCGAAAAGAAATCACTAGGAACTCATAATGGCAATATCAAGTCCTAAATTCATTATTAGGGATGTCCGCTGATCTAATCCTCAGTTGATGGTAGCTAGACCTCATAATAATCTTTGAAAACACTACAACACCCTGAAGCTGGTCAGATATATCATCAATTCTAGGCATGGGGTAGCGGTTCTTCACTGCCACTTTGTTCAACTGCCTATAATTAATAAACATGTGCATCATACCATCCTTATTATTTACAAATAGAATGTGAGTACACCAATATGATACATTAGGCCTGATGAATCCCTTACCCTAAGAGATCCTGAAGTTTAACACAGAGCTCTTTGAGCTTTGTAGGAGCCATCTGATATGGAGGAATGGAAATAAGTCGAGTACCCGACTTAAGCTTGATAGGAAAGTCAATATCACGCTTTGGGGGTAGGCAAGGTATGTTAGTAGGAAACACATCTACAAAATCTAGGATAACTAGAACAGACTAAACAAAGGAAACCTCCTTACTCATATCACACACATTGGCAAAATGAGACAAACACTCGCTAGCCACAAACCTCTGAGCCTGAACAAAAGTGATAACTCCAACAGGTATGCTCCTAATGGAGCCCTACCACAGCACCGGTGAAGTACGAATAATGGAAAAGGTAATGGTCTTAGAGAAATAATCTAAAACTGCACGATAGGGGGATAACTAGTCCATGCCCATAATCACATAAAATCAAGCATATCTAGCATAATAAACCCAACTCGAGTGTCACGCCCCTAGATAGTAACTAATTAAGACACACCTGATCCACTACTAAAGACTCACCCACCAGAGTCGACACACGCAATGGCACTGCCATAGGCTCAAAATTCACACCCAAATGAGAAGCATAGTACATAGAAACATAAGAATAAGTAGAAATAGGGTCAAATAAAGTCGATGTGGGATGGTGGTATAATAAAATCATACTTGTGATCAAATCACCGAATACCTCAGCCTCTACTCTCGCTACAGCTGCATAGAAATAACTCTTTCCACCTCTTCCATGGCCTTTAACCCTACCAACTGACCTGCATACTCGGGGACCATTCTGAATACCCAGATAGCCACAATGACGAGAATAAATCTTACCTCGAACCCTAGCTAGAGGTGCTACTGGTGGAGCTGGTAGAGTTGTTTAGGAAACATGAGCAATTCGCTTATGCATAGGACAATCTCTGGACTAGTGACCCAACTCACCAAAATCAAAGCAACTCGACGATGATCTACCCCAGTAAGAATGGCCACCACGGCTTGTAGCACAAGAGTAGGATGCATGGCTCTGACTGTAGCCAACCTTACTCTAGCTATACCAGTCTCCCTCTAAAGACTGTAATAAGGCCTGCACTGTCCGGCTGGACAGACCCTGCTGATACTATTTCATGGGCTTGTCATAAGAGTCCCTCAGCCAAGAATGGGATCCTTACTAGCTACCGTCATATATGGTTATCTTGTCGCTTCCCCCTTTGGCCTCACGACGGAGATCCTCAATAGTGAGGGCGTGATCAACAACATCCAGAAAAGAACAAACCGCGGAGACCATGGACTGAGTATCAGTATAAAGCTGAAGCCTCAACCTACGAACAAAACACCAAACTCTCTCCTTCTTAGTAGATAGAATCATGGTGGCATGATGAGAGGGCTCGTGCAACCTCGCCACACATCATGGAGCCTGCGCCGACCTAGACTACTGATTTCAGAGGCAATCTCTTGTCACGACCCAAGGTAGACCCTACGCATAACATTGTATATAGGACTCTGAAAGGCTATATACAAACCACTTAAGATATATCGAACAAGATAATAAAAATTTAAGAGATTGTAAATGATTACTCCCAAAGATAAGAGTTTATAAAAATGTATCACATGTCTAGTGTAGTATTAAAGCCATCTAGTACAAAAGGAGTGATCGGGACGTAAAGCATACATCACATAAAAAATAAAATGTAAATATAATTTGAAATAGAGGCTTGGTCCTTGGAACATGAGGACTCACCAATCTTCAATATCTAAGTGATCCCTAGCCACAAAGATGCAAATCTAGAGCGTCGGACCCTACATTTGGAAGAATGTCGGCAAGAGAATGCGTTAGTACAAAATGTACAAAGTATGATAGAAATGCATAAGTGTGAAATCCTGCAAAAAGGGACCTTTTCGTGACATGCAATGACAAAGCTAAAACATGATACAAAAGGGTTAGAAATCATAATTTATAGAAACATGGTCAAGACAAGCTAACATCATTAAAACATTCGTAAAATAATTCTAGAAGTAACCTTAATTCATTATTGTGGGAGATTTACCTTTAACCGACATGTAAGACCATGTGAGCTATTATCATGGAATAGGGTGTCTACCCTACACTATAAAGGAGTGTCCTACTTGCCAATGTAAGACCATGACCTTCTATATTATGAGGATCCAATAGCTAATGTCTATCTAAGACAATTATCCTATGGGGGAATATAGGTATGGGATAAGGAGATTGCTACTAGAAACCTGACCTCTATTAAGCGGATAGCTTCCATCTCAATATCCTCTTGGTGCTAAGTGTAAATCCCATAGAGTACTCGTCATTATTAACTGATCTTATCATCATCCATGGGAATGTACAATTAACCAACCAGTCAAAGCTAGGTTTAATTATAATATCTCCTTGAATCTTGATTAAAAATTTAGTTGAAAAAACCATTCCACCGTAAGGGTGTGTTGAGTATGATGGAAAATGTTTTCTATGGAAAAAGTTTTCCTAGAAAACAAGTAGATTTTTGACTTATATTCTCATGTTTGGTTGGTGAGTAGAAAATATTTTCCGGAAAAGATTTTTTAGTGTTTGATTTATGAATGAAAATTATTTTTCAGAAAATATCTCTTTTTTTTACTAGAGAGTAGAAAATATTTTTTGAATTGAAAGTGAAAGTATTTTGTACATTTGAAATTGAAAGTATTTTTTTAAAAAACAAACTTTAAATTTATAATTTTTTTTTGGGAGAGGGGTGGGGCACTGGTGGGGGAGGGGGGGTCGATGGTATGGGTGGGGTGAAAATAAAATTTTGAAATTGAAAATATTTTTTAAAAATAAACATTAACTTTTTTTGGGTGGGAAGGGGGGGTAGGGGCTGGTGGGAGGGGAGTCGGGGTGAGGGTGAGGTAAAAAAGAAATTGAAGTTGAATTTTTTGTTTTAAAAAATAAGCATTAAATTTATATTTTCAACAAAAAAATTGTAATTTGATGTTGGAGGAAAGTTTTGGAAAATGTTTTCCTTAAGTTTTGAAGGGAAGTCATTTTCCTTGAATTTGAGGAAAATGAGTTGATTTGGAAAATATTTTCCAAAACATTTTATCCAACCAAACATGAAAAAATTGGAAAACATTCTTTGGAAAATGTTTTCCTTCTTACCAAACACACCCTAAGAATCCTTTAAGTGAGAAAATTCTTTCACAATCATGCTTTCATGTGTATATTAGAAATCCTTTCACAACACTGCAACAACATTGATACTTTACTCACAAAACATCCTTAAAACATTTATATCATTTTCATAAAGAACACAAATAAGTGCATATCTTCATAAACTCATCTTTCATGATTCAAAAGCTTCATCATATGATCAATTCTAGAAAACATGGATTTCACATGGGTTCATGGGTATTTTACTTTGAAACCTGAAATTTCTTCCATTTATGCATAAAAAGACATAAATCAATCAATAATATCATAATTGAAAAGAACCCACCCATGAGATTGAGTAAAAACCTTAACTTCCATTGGAGATTCTACCTTCTGCAAATAAGGGAATTTACGAACCCTATGGACGAAAGGACTCCATAGGTGAAAAACTATCATACCTTGATGCCAAAAGAATGAAATTAATGGTGGGATTGGAGGCTTGACTTGAAACCCTAACCTTCTTTTTAAAGCTTTTAGAGATAAATTTTTTGGAGGATGAACTTGTCCTTCTTTTAGGAATTTGAGAGAATGAATTGAATTAGGAGAATTTGGGGTTAAAAACATTTATATAGGGTTTCTAATAAAGGTTAAAATGACATAGCATTAGGTTAGAATAATTATTAAAAGCCCCACAAGCCCTTCTAAAAAATAATTGCCGACCTCACCAACGGCCAGACCTACAGTTTATTTCTCAGACCATAGACCATCTTGCTTGGTCGTCGGGGAGTTTAGAACCATGAGTTTTGGAATCCCAACGAAGGACACATGTACGGTCAATTGGTCAAGCTATGGGCCATACATCTTGGCCGCATGTCTCAACTTTTGGCTCAAAAATCTCTCTAAGTCTCAGACTCACCTACGAGACCTACCTACGACTCATGAATAGGAAAACAAACCATCCAAGTGAACCGTATGAAAGTAATGGAATTTGACACTTTTGGAAAATTGGATTGGATACCCATGAAGCTACCTACAAACCGTGTATTAGTCCACGGGCCGTTGGTGGCTCCATTGGTACTTGCACCAAATCATGGCAAAGCTGAAATTTCCTGTCTTTTCGAATCTGAGGTGTTACATTATCTACTCCTTGGGAACATTCGTCCTCGAATGAGATTCAAGATATTATAAGGAGGTTAAGAGATTAATCTAACATCCCAACACGATTGCAATCATATTAATGCACATATCCGAGGAGGAAAAATCAACTTTAAGCTAAAGCATGTTTGAAACATCATATTGTGAAGTCTAACTCATACTCAATGCACATAAACATGAAGAAATCAATCAAGTTAACTCTTTTTCTCAAAATTTATGCTTTTTATGAATCATGCAAAATGAGGAAATCGTGGGAATATCTAAAACACATGACACCAAAAGAGTAAACCATGAGGAACTTATTGCATACCTCAAGATAGAGTAGGGATAGGAGAAATATCGGCCTTAGCCACCTAAGTAGCACCGTCAATTAACTGATTCCTCCATAGAAACTTTATGGGAGCAACTTCTTTGTTTCTCAACTTCTTAACTTGCCGGTCTATAATCTCAACCAGAGCTACCTCATACGAATGGTTCTCCTTAAATCCCAAACCTTCTAAGGGAACTATAGATGTCAGATCTCCTACACATTTCTTCAACAAGGAGACATAGAAAATTGGATGCACCGACGCCATGTTTAATACTTAATGGGTGAGATTTTAAAGTACACCCAATCATGAACATCAAAATCTAGATCTCTTCCTCTAAAATCGACATAGAACTTTTGTCGAATGTACTGTTTTGAACCTTTCTGTAATAAGCGGAACTTTATTCATAACCTCATGTACCAGCTCGGGATCTATCAAGGCAACTTCACCCACTTCAAATAAACCTATAGGAGATATACACCTCCTACCATATAGAGTCTCAAATGGAGTCGTTCCAATACTTGAGTGATAGCTATTATATGGAAATTCAATAAAAGGAATATGGTCATCCATGCTCTCAACATATCTTCCAAAGTTTGGATTTTACGCTTTGCTTTCCCATCGATTTGTGGATGAAAGTCCATACTAAGCTTAACACGAGTACCAAGACCTTTTTGGAAAGACTTTCAAAACTGAGAAGTGAATTGGGTACCAGCATCAGAGATAATGGATAGGGTCATTCCATGCAACCTAACCATTTCCCTTAAATACAACTTAGCATAGTCCTTTGCCGTATAAGAAACCTTGACAGGAATGAAATGAGCCGATTACATCATTTGATCTACTATAACCCAAATCGAGTCATGCTGCCGCCAGGTGTGTGGTAAACAAACAATGAAGTCCATGTTTAAATTTTCCTACTTCCAAGTAGGAAAGCTAATATGTTGAGATAAACCTCTTGGTTTTTGATGCTCCACTTTCACTTGTCTACAGTTAGGACACTTAACAACAAATTCTACAATATCTTTCTTCATCCATTCCACCAATAGACTTCCCGCAAGACATGGCACATCTTCGTGGCTCCCGGGTGTATGGAATATGAAGAACTATGGACTTCTAAGAGCAGGTCAATACCAAAGTCTATTTTCCTTTTGGGCAGAATATTGGGTAAATCATCAGGGAATACTTCCGGAAACTCATTAACAAAGGGGACCGACTCAAGGTTAGGGGTTTCAGATTCCAAATCCCTAACCCGAACAAGACGGTATATGGAACCCTTAGAGATTATCTTCCTAGCTTTAAGACAAGAAACAAACTAACTCTTAGGCATATAATTTCCCCCTTTCCACTCTAGGATGGTTTTATTTGGAAATTGAAACTTGACTACATGGGTTCTACAATCAATAGAAGCATAACATGAATGTAGCCAATTTATTCCAAGGATAACACCGAAATCTAACTAATCAAACTCAACAAGGTCAACATGAGTGATTCAATAGGATAAGAAGATGTGACACTTTCAGTAGACCCACTTAGCCATAATAGAATCACCAACTGGAATAGAGACAAAAAAGGATCTAACAACACATCCGGAACAACATCAAATCTCATAGCCACATATGGTGTCACAAAGAGAAGGTAGCACTGGGTAAAGTAAAGCACAAGCATTAAGTTGGAAGACTTTCAACATACCCGTAACCATATCGGGAGAACCTATTTAATCATGATGTGTCTGAAGTACATAAAATTGGTTTTACTTTTGAGAACTTGAACCCAAACCACTAGGCGGAGCTTGTTTACCTTCTGTCCCCTTAGCCATGAGAATTAGAAAATTCCTTATTTTATGACCGCTCTTACCACAACCGAAGCAGCCATCCGTGCCGGCTAAACATTTACCCTTATGCTTCCTTCAACCTAGTACAAGTAGACAATGAAGATCCACTACTATTCCCTCCTTAAGGCTTAGAGTTAGACACCCTATATTTGTTGAACTTAAGATAAGTTTTGAAGGAACCTTGACTGAAAAACTTTTGTTGGAATCTAGAGCCCCCATGTCCATCAGACCTCGAGTGTGAGAAGTTACCATCACCGTCTTGGCCCTCCTGGACTCCTTAAACCTTTCCTTAAGTTTCTACTCCACCATTTGTTGGTCATGTACCATGAAACTAGAAATGTCCATATCATTGATAAGCATGATGGTACGACATTCCTTGACCACCATTTCAGACACTCCCGAAACGAACTTACTCATTCTTGCACAAGGATCGACAATCATAGTAGGAGAATATCAACATAATTGTATGAACTTCAAAGTATCTTCCTTCATACTCATATTTCCTTGATGAAGGTTGATGAATTCAAGCACTTTTTCCTCCCGGATTTCATGGGGAAAGAACCTATCAAATCAAGATCTTTGAAATTTTCCCAATAAAGAGGACCCACATCTTCTTCCCTCCCCTCTTTCCATTTGTTGAACCATATTTGAACAACACCTTTAAGTTGATAAGCGGCTAATTCCACCTTTTCCACCGGCGTCACTCCCATGATCATCAACACCTTATAAACTTCAATAATGAACTATTGAGGGTCTTCCTCAACCATATAACCACGAAACTCCGGAGGATTAATTCTACTAAACTCTCTCATTGTAGTTGCTAACTTCACGTATCAGGATACTACTTCTAGTTCCAGTGCCAACGATCACGGTAGTAATATAACCCAACCAAGGGTTGGGATTGTTCCCACAGGGAGTGGTTAGTAGTCGAGAATCAAATAGAAAAGTAAAATTATGTTCTAATCAATCATAGCTATAAATATTAAAGAATAAAAACATACTAAATCTAAAGGTGACACGAATGTCAATTATCAATTGGGGTTTGTATTCAACTAATAAACAAAAATAGCAAAAATCTAAAGAAGCGAAATAGGGAGACGGGATTCTTTGGAAGTGATTGGAACATTTGATAAAATAAACAATCGGTTAAATGCTATTGATAGTAAATCGCTGAATATTTGTAACTAAGCTAGACTTTAGTGGGGGTAAATTTTCTCTCAAACAATTTATCCCGTATCAAATCGGTTTCGCTCGAACATCGAGTTGCAGCAATTAAGCACAACCTTTGCTTTAACCCATTCACTCTCTCGAGCTGAATGTGTGGGAGAAGGCCTATGATTCACTCTCTCCAGCTGAACCCACGACGACCCAATAACCACATGCTATCGATTTAGTAGTCTTGAGCAAGCCAAAAACACGAAGATGAAATCGTATTTGCAACTACAATTCCATTAAGTACAAACACAACTACTAAATGAAATCACATTTAAACAACATATAGGCTATCAATGAGCAATACCCAATATTAAATTTAACCCATATTCACAAAATCACAGCCCAAGAATTGGGGTTTTAGCTAGATATGCAAAAGAGATAGAAATCGATACCAAAAAGTATTTCCATCAAATGGGTATGATAAATAATGTCTTTAAACACATCAAGGATGGAGATTCTTCAAGACCCACTTCCAATTTCTTGGAGTTGAAAACCTTCAAGCTCAAGAACAATGTCTCCCAAAAACTCTAAGAACTAAAACTGAAATATTCTAAAAATCGTAACAATAATTAGCTATAACTTGATACGTACTAAGCTACATATTTAAATGGGTATTTATAACTTTCAAAAATTTGTGCTGCGAAGGACCACTCAGCGCAGTTAGTCCGGATTACCGACAAACTTGGCGATCCGCCCTTTGGTCTGGTTCATCGCCGTTCTACTTTTGCCTTCAGCATCTTCGCGTTTGAATCATTGGGCAATTTGGTGGTGCTTCGCCGAACTGTTCGATGACGCGCCGACTGCTCCCTTTCATCGCCAACTTGCTCTTTTCCTTCAAGGCTCAGCACACTAGAACATTAGGCGAGATTAAGGCCATTCTGCGACTCGCTTAATGCATTAGGCGATCCTCAGGGCTTCTTTTCGTCGTTATTTCAGCCTCTTTGTTCCTTTTTGCTTAATAGTGTCTATGCTTTGTCTCTCAATTCAAATACCTGAAACTTAAGTATTTACGTCATTTATTGAGACAAAATATGCATTTGAGGACACTAAATCTATTAAAATAAAGCTCTAACTGAGTCGAAATTGTGGACTCATCAACACCCCCAACTTAAACTTTTGTTTGTCCTCAAGTAAAAATCAAGTTCAGCAGTTCAAAGAGGATGTCTGAAATAGTGCTATACACGACTCAATCATAAATGTACACACAAGACTCAACTTACTCATGCACAAATCAATTGTGTACTCAAAGAGTCAAGTTGTCTCTCACCGTTACCAAAGAATCTCAAGCACACTATACTTTCTTCAAATGCAAGTTCAAGCTCAACAAAGGTATTCAAATGCCCTCACACAAAAGAATTATTCCATTTTCATACACAATGGTTTAATCATTTAAAGTTTCGGAATCAAATGCATCGCTCACACTTACAAAGAAGAACACTATGCATGCTTTCACCCATAGATTTGCCCATATTTTCCAATTGACAATTGTTTCAGATCACTCAAGATCGAAAAGGTCTTTCCAAGGCTTGTAATGGGGCTGAGTGCAAAGGTATGACCATTTAGGCTCAGTGACTTTTATCCTCATGAAATGTGGTTCTCACAACACTTCCTTCTCTTTTCCTCATCAAATTCATTCGTACTCACAAGTCGTCCCATTATTCACTTTCCATGGTTTGTTGGAGACCCTATTTCTTTTTGCATTTTCATATTTTATTCCACAACTTTTTCTTTTTCTTTTTCATTCTTTTCTTCTTTTTCATCTCTTTTTTTTTTGTATGGAGGGGTTCCATTTTTCTCAGGACATGGATAGAAGGGAATTTTCTTGCACTTCTTCACTTACCTTGTTTTTTTCACCACACCCCCAACTTAGACTTTTAACCTAAGTTGGCTATTCAATCAACCACAAATCAAGAGGATTATAGGTAGTTGATTAAGAAAGGTCATGTTTTCATCATGTTTCTTCCTAAGAAGGATAAGGCTTAAGGGGTGTTCAAAAGAAATTCACACACGCTCACAAGGTAGGCCACAAAAGAGGTCTATGTCAACTTGTTTCACACTCTTCAAAGTTGCCTAAGAATATATCAAGAGATAGCCTTACTTAGTCTACCAGACCAATGGGGAAAATTCTAGGTGTTATCATGCATGGTTCACAGTAAGCTTATCACACAAGGCATCGACACCAAAGTCAAACAAGACTTCACACTTTCACTAGTGTACAACGTTCATCACAAGAGAATTAATTTGATACTTGGCTAGTCACAACGAGAAGCAAAGAGTTCACATATTGTCTACGTAACTTCACTTGGTCTCATCCTAGCTGCACATTCATGTTCCTTTGATTATAAGCACTATTTGCGTCATCGTTATTGATAAAAAATGAGACCCAAATTTTCTAAAGAACAGCCACATTCAAGTACATATAAGAGTAGGAATTTTTTTTGGAAGGGTCAAAATCATTTACAATTCAAAACAAAAGGAGCGACAAGTTCAAATATCCACAAAAAGCGGTATAACACAAATTTAGCACAAAGGCCAATTAAATAAACAAAACATCTATCACAAAAGAAAGGTGGGCCTCATCCCACTACAAATAAAACTATTTGTCCTCAAATGCAAACAATTCAATAATATCCAAAATTTAAAATAATGTATGACAGAGAGGGAGGTAAAGAGGGGATCCTGTGTAAGCATTCGATCCATCTGTCGATGCATCAGTGCCCGGTGCATCAGTCTGGATTTGGGTATCAGTGCCCGGAGTCACCTCAGAAGTGCCAGCTCCACTAGAGACCGCCAAAGGTGTATCTGCTAGGGAAGCCTGCACAACAACATTTACTATAGTCCCCTCAGCCTCCGCAAGGTCCGGCAAGTCTCTATATATGCTCTCCTCCTGTATCGCTATCTGCTCCTCATGTGTCTCTACATCTGACTCATCATATGCGGTTTCATCCCTGGGTACATCTTCGGTGGTAGCCGGAGGAATCTCTGAAGTTTCAAGAGCATCCATGTCATCTATAGCCAATATTCATGAATTGAAGTCGATAGACTTCAGATAGTCTACGTCCTTCCTCAATTCTGCTACCTCGGCTTCCAAAGCCAGAATCTCGAAGTTTCCCGTCTGCCTGCTCTCACAAGCTTCAACTATCGTAGTGAGAGTGTCAAAAGAAGTCTGCAGAGGGGTTAGTGCAGCTAGAATAGCATCCTAAATTATCATACGGAAAAATCTCTCTAATTGGGTGGCCCTCACGTCAGCTGAGTGGTCAAGATTCCCCATCTTTAGGATCATTGCCTGAGTGATCTTGGTCTGCTGGGAGGAAGAGGAGGTGCCTGGAGACTGTGAAGATGAGGGTGGGGCAGAAGTACCTGAAGGTCAGAGTAGGCAAATATGCCTCTCTAAATATTGAATCAATGTCCACCTCCGGGGATATGTCCACCGGAGCTGCCTTCCTCCTGTCATCCTCCTTTCTAGTATACTCGGCCTCAATCCACTGGATGTCAGTGGAGAAAGATGGGATCACCTCAAAATCTCTAGCAGCATCTCGGGGCACTCCAGTGCATTGGCACAACGCTGTGATCAATACAAGAAATGGTAGGGAAGTCTGCTTCTGTTTGGCCCTTATGGCTATTTCCTGCCTAATAAGAAGCCCTAGTTTAATGCTCCTTCGGGACATGATAGATCCAAGGCAAGCTGCCTTAGCATGACGCAGAATGGACTCATTCTGGGATGGCATTATGGTGCTGCTGATGAAACTAAACCAGAAACGAGTAGCAACATTCAAGTACTTTTTTTCAATAGGGACTCCAACCTCAATCCACCTCGGGGTGGTGTCGGAAATCAACGGAGCCAACCAGCCCTTCAGGTCATCTAAAGACTGAGCAACGAGCAACCCATCATACAGATGTGTAGAATGCATCGTTCTACCCAATACAATGTTAATATCGTTACAGCGGCACCTAAACTCCTTACCCCACACCATGACCGAATTAACTAGTCTGAATTTGCTGGACTTCGTTTTGCTTTTCGAAACCAAGTCACCATAAGCTGTATAGAACTCCTGGACCCATGACAAAATATAAGGGCCTCGGGGCCTAGTGAATTACTCAAACTTGTGGTGACGGACGGTGTCCAACACATTGGGGTACTTTTTTTCCAGCCCCTCTGTAGATAACAGCTTCTCCTCAAGGATAGTTCGCAAACCATCTCCTTTCAACCTGTTGAGGAGCCTAGGTGGAGGAACAACTGGTGGCACAGGAGTCACAGGACGTGTGTACTGTGTCAGCTGGTGTGGAAGCATGAGGGACTTTGTTGGACGCGGTGTGAGATCTAGCCCGGAGCTTAGACTATCGGGACTGGAGAGGCTGGTCATCATCAGGCTCAGATAAAGCTGCCTGGGATCTAGCAGTGGTTTTTTCAGATATGGGCCTCTTTCCATTTCCTTTGTCACCTGGTGAGGTTCTTGCCTTCCTCTTTTTGGAGGATTTGATCCCCCTTCGTTGATTATTATACCCCGTACTCTTTTTTGGGGTTCCTCATCTATGTTTGTCCTTGCCATGCCTGCAAAATATGAAGAAAGAGTTAGGAATGACCTAATCAATTTCATAGAAAAGTAGTTGCAGAAGAACTCACCGAGTTACTCGGCGAGTCACCAAATTGCCTTAGCGAGGTGGATCAGGCTCGCCGAAAGGGTTGGCTCAAATATTATGGCAAGTCAGTGATGGCAAAAGACTTTTGGCAAATTGCCGATCTCATTCTGCGAGCAAGGGATAGTTTGTTGAAAATTGCAGTGCATAAAGGGTTCAGGGGTGTAGACAAAGTGCGATCAAGAAGTCTTTCAGCGAGTCGCCAAGTGCCTTCGGCGACCTCAGGCTTCTCGCCGAAAGTTACATAATCTAACAACACATAAAGCAAGAATTTAAAGGCGAGATTGGGACATTAGGCAAACCACCGAGTGGTTCGGTGAGCTCGACCCAGCTCGCCAAACTACCTAACGTGCCTAGTTTCAACCCAACTTCTCTAATTCAACCCTGCAACCCCCGAAAACAAAATCAAACAATGCAATTCTCAAATTAGAACTAGACCCATAGCACCCATTACCCCGAAATATTAAGACTTCTCCCAGTTTTGCTAAATTCTGCCAATTGACGATCTTTGCCCTTAAGAACGGAGTCACCCACTCTATCATCAGGCAAGTTGCATCATTTTCCACAAATACGAGCTACTCAGACTTTACCCAACTAAACTCAACGAAAAGAAAGTACAACCCCACGAAATTTAATTCATTTTAATGCACAAAATTTACAGAATTTTAACAATAGACTCAAAATAGGCAAGATGTTCAAATTTAAAAACATGCAACAATCATCCTAGCACTACCAGAGAGGCCAACACACATCAACACGAAAGATATTGCTTGAATAATAGTATAAATTCATAATAATAGTTGCGGTGTTTGGAAAACTCACCTTTAAAGCTGATTAAAATGAGATTGAGATGCTAGGCGACAATGTAATCCTCTCTGAACACAAATCAACAACTAAAATACGGTGGATAAACAAGAAATATGTAGACTACTATGCTGGTGTTAGTTTGAGAGGAATAAAAGCGAGGGAAAGTGAAGAGTTGGAAATTTAAACCTATATCCCATTTTAAGAAAATCGGCCAGATCGCACCCATTCGGTGACATTAGTTGTGATCGCCGACCCACTCGGTGAGACGCCAAATATTCACTTTCCTCGCTGAGTTTTATAGGACCTCCAGTTATAGTGAGGGTCCAAACGACGGACTAAATTGATATTACTGACATGGTCGGCGATTCGCCAATAATTTCAAGGGCTCGCCGAGTTTTATAGACTTTCATTTGAATTTATCTTGAGTCGAATGGCGGTCTAGATCGGGGTCGCCGACCTCATTGGCGATTCGGCCACTGGGTCTTTAGCTTGCCAACCTGCACTTTTCAACACTTTCCTCACTTTACCCTACACAATCAACACACCCTTATTCTACAATAACAATTTAAAGCGATAAAACCTTGGGTTGCCCCCCAAGAAGTGCCTTAGTTAACGTCGTGGCACGACACAAGTCCTTACTCAAACTCTATTATTGTGGTTCGCCCTAGTGTCACCAGGTAACCCCAATTGCTCATTTGGGTAGAGATGAGGCACTACATGACTCATGAGTGTTTCGACCAGTTTGATAGATCTTGAGTGAGTGCCAATCATTTGATTTAACACTTCAATATTCTCCTTCATCTCTTCCAACACTCTATCTTGCTCAGTGATCTTTTGGAGAATGGTTAGTAGTGTATCCTCAACTCAATTGTTCTTATTGTCTCTAAAATTTCTCTGCTCATGAGGGGGTATGTACCTCCCTTTTGTTTTGCACTGGACTTCTATCACTAATATTTTGGTGGCCAAATCGTCCAACTGAGTTACCAGTGCAGTTAACATGAAGTCCCTCTTGACTCCTTGGTTTGTCTCAGCCAATTTGCCACCATTTCTATCGGCCATGCTCAAAGTATCTTCTTACAATGGCAACACAAAGAAAAAGAAAACTAAAAATAACGTAAGTATCATGATAACTAATAAGAACAAAAATTCTACTTAACTAAAATTTCTCAACTAACACCACTTCCCGGCAGCGGCACCATTTTGACTTTACGTATCTGGACACTACTTCCAGTTTAAGTGCCAATGATTGCGAGTAGTAATATAACCCAACCAAGGGTTGGGATCGTTCCCACAGAGAGCGGTTAGTAGTCGAGAATCAAATAGAGAAGTAAAATTATGTTCTAATCAATCATAGATATAAATATTATTTAATAAAAACATATTAAATCTAATGGTGACACGAATGTCAATTATCAATGGGGGGTTTGTATTCAACTAATAAACAAAAACAGAAAAATATAAAGAAGCGAAATAGGGAGACGAGATTCTTGGGATGTTATAAGAATATGGGATAAAATAAACCAATGTGTAAATGCTATTGATAGTAAATCGCTGAAGATTTGTAACTAAGCTAGACTTTAGTAGAGGTAAATTTTCTCTCTAACAATTTACCCCGAATCAAATCGGTTTCTCTCAAACACCGAGGTGCAGCAATTAAGCACAGCCTTCGCCTTAGCAGATTCACTCTCTTGAGCTGGATGTGTTGGAGAAGGCCTAGGATTCACTCTCTTGAACTAAACCCACGATGACCCAATAACCACATGCTATCAATTTAGTAGTCTTGGTTTTAAAACCTCTCTCTCGAGCAAGCCAAAAACACGATGATGAAATCATATTTGCAGCTACATATTTCATTATGTTCAAACACAACTACTAAATGAAATCACATTTAAACAACAAATAGACTATCAATGAGCAATACCCAACAATAAATTTAACCCATAGTCACAAAATCACACATCAAGTATTCGGGTTTTAGCTAGACATGCAAAAGAGATTGAAATTGAAACAAAAAAGTGTTTCCATCAAATGAGTACGATAAATAATGTCTTTAAACACGTCAACGATGAAGATTCTTCAAGACCTACTTCTAATTTCTTGGAATTGAAAACCTTCAAAACTTTCAAGCTTAAGAACAATGTCTCCCAAAAACTCTAACAACTAAAACTGAAATATTCTAAAAATCGTAATAATAATTCACTACAACTTGATACTAAGCTACAGATTTAAATGGGTATTTATAGTTTTCAAAAATTTGTGCAGCGAAGGACCACTCGGCGTAGTTAGTAGGGATCGCTAACACACTTGGTGATCTGCCCTTTTGTCTGGTTCATCGCCATTCTACTTTTCCCTTCAGCATCTTCGCATTTTGAATCATTGGGCGATATAGTGTTGCTTCGCAGAACTGTTCAGTGACGCGACGACTGCTCCCTTTCATCGCCAAATTGATCTTTTCCTTCAGGGCTCAGCACACCAGAACATTAGGCGAGATTAAGGCCATTAGGCGATCCCCAGACCTTCTTTTCTTCGTTATTTCAGACTCTTTGTTCCTTTTTGCTTGATAGTGTCTATGTTTTATCTCTCAATTCAAATATCGGAAACTTAAGGATTTACGCCAGTTATTGAGATAAAATATGCATTTGAGGACACTAAATCTATCAAAATAAAACCTAAATGAGTCCAAATTTTGGACTCATCACTGACATACCCACATTTGGGTTCACGGGGAACACCACCTCTATATTGGCTTGCGCTAACACTTGAAAAGGAGCCCTAAACTCTGCATTAGTCACTTGTTCGGCCAAAGGGTCAACCGGAATTTGAGGAGCTTCTTGTTTAACATTCTATTTCATATTCCTTCTAGCATATTCCCTTCGACTGGCCATATCTTGTCGAGCATCAAATACGGATTAGGAGAGAGTCGTTATAGAGTTAAACTCTATCCCACGACTTTAGAGTAATGAAAAAAGTTGAGCGTCCTAATTATCTTATGGCCTCTCAATCATAAATGTGGCGCGCGTCACATTCATGAAAGATACTCTATTAGACGTGGCTTATGAGACTTCCTAGGACCTCTCTAAAATTATGCTCTGATTACCAAGTTTGTCATGACCTAAGGTAGATCCTACGCGTAACATGACGTATGAAACTCTGTGAGGCCCTACACAAGAAACTTACCATACCTCATACATGATATTATAAATTTAAGAGATTTTAAAGGACAGTTCCAAAGGATAAGAGTTTATAAAAATGTAGCAAAAGTCTACCATAGTCTCAAAACCATCTAGAGCATAAGGAGTAATCAGGACGTAACCTGTACATCACATACAAAACCAAAATTTAAAGATAATATAAAATATTGGCTCGGTCCTTGGACCGTGAGGTATCAGTAATCTTCAATATCTATTAAGCGATCCCTAGCCTTACAGATGTGAAAATGGAGTGTCGAACCCTACATTTGTAAGAATGTAGGCAAGAGTATGAGTTGGTACAAAAATATACAAAGTATGATAACAATTCATAATGTATGAAATGATGCAAAAAGGAATTTTTTCGTGACATTCTACGAAAAAGCTAAATCATGAGACAAAAAGGTTAGATAGCACAATTTACAGAAACATGGTAAATGCAAGATAATATCTTTAAAACATTCATGATATAATTCTAGAAGTAACCTTAGTTCATTATTGTGGGAGATTGACTTTAAACCGACATGTAAGACTATTTGAGCTATTAACATTGAATCCGGTGTCTACCCCACACCGAAAAAAGGTGTCCTATCTGCCAAGGTAAGTCCATGCAGTTCAAGCTTATGTGGTTCCATTACCTAATATCTATCTAAGACAATCATCCTATGGGGGCACATAGGTATGGTATAAGGAGATTGCTACTAGAAACCTGACTTCTACTAAAGGGAGAGCTTCCATCTCAATATATTTTCGGTACTAAGCGTAAATCCCACTGTGTAGTCATTAATATTTACTTGTCGTACGATCCATGGAATGGCTCATCAAGTATCTAATCCAAGTTAATGTCATATTATCATCCATGGAAAGGTATAATTAAGCAACTAATCCAACCTAGGTTTCATTAGAATAGCTCCTTGAATCTTGATTCAAAGTTTAGTGGAGAAACCTTTCAACACTAAGAATCCTTTCTGTGAGAAAATCCTTTCACAATCATGCTCTTATGTGTATATCATAATTCCTTTCACAACACAACAACAACAACATTGATACTTCACTCTCAGAGCATCCTTAAAATGACTACTAAGCTTAACACGAGTACCAAGACCCTTTTGGAAAGACTTCCAAAACTGAGAAGTGAATTGGGTACCAGGATCAAAGATAATGGATAGGGGAACTCAATGCAACCTAACCATTTCCCTCAAATACAACTTAGCATAGTCCTCCACCGTATAAGAAATCTTGATGATTGAAATAAGCCGATTTCATCATTCGAGCTATTATAACCCAAATTGAGTCATGTTGTCGCCAGGTGCGTGGTAGACAAACAATGAAGTCCATGTTCAAATTTTCCCACTTCCAAGTAGGGAAGCTAATATTTTGAGATAAACCTCTCGGTTTTTTATGCTCCACTTTCACTTGTTTACTGTTAGGACACTTAATAACAAATTCTACAATATCTTTCTTCATCCATTCCACCAATAGACTTACCGCAAGTCATGGCACATTGGATTAAATTTTCCCTATGAAGTCATCAACATTAGGAACACAGAAACGACTTCAATACGTAAACACACCATCTTGCCCTTCGAAAAGGGCCTTTATTGATTTTTTAAGTAGTGTTTCGTTTAATTAAACCAAAGTCGGATCAAGACCTTGCTTGGCTTTCACATCTGCTACAAAAGATGATTCTGAACCATTGTGAACCATAACCCCACCTTTGGTAGAGTCAAGTAACCCAAAACCCAATTGGGCCAATCTATGAACATATCAAACTAACTCATTTTTTTCATCTTCAATGTTAGAAACACTACCCATTGATAACCAACTAAGAGCATCTGCCACCATATTTTCATTATCGGGGTGATAGAGAATACTCATTCCATAATCCCTTAGTAACTCAAGCCACCTTCTTTGGATTAATTCATATGTCATTAATGAACACAATGACAAGCATTCTAAGGAATTGTCTAAAAACCCTATTTATCAAATCCATAAATGCCCCTAGAGTATTAGTCAAACCAAATGACATCACCAAAACTCATAATAACCATACCGAGTACCAAAAGTTGTCTTCGGGATTTCATCCTCATTTACCCTCAATTGGTGGTAACCCCACCGAAGGTCAATTTTAGAGAAGTAATTTACCCCTTGAAGTTGGCCAAACAAATCATCTATCCTTGCGAGATTATATTTGTTCTTAGTAGTAACCTTGTTCAATTTCCGTTATTCAATACACATACGAAGTGAACCATCTTTCTTTCTAACTAAAAAAATTGGAGAGCCCCATTGAGAGATACTTGGTTGGATGAAACCCTCACCCAACAAATCCTTCAATTGCTCCTTAAATTCCTTAAGTTCTGCTAGAGGCATACAATAAGGAGGAATACAGATAGGTTGCGTATCTGGGAGTAGGTGAATATCAAAATCTATTTCACTTTCGGGATGAATATTGGGTAAATCATCAGGGAATACTTCCGGAAACCTATTGACAATGGGGACCAACTCAAGGGTAGGGGTTTTAGATTCCATATCCTTAACCCGAACAAGATTGTATATGCAACCCTTAGGGATTATCCTACTAACTTTAAGACAAGAACCAAACTAATCTTAGGCATATAATTTCCCCCTTTCCACTCTAGGATGGGTTCATTTGGAAATTGAAACTTGACTACACGGTTCTACAATCAATAAAAGCATAACATGAATGTAGCCAATATATTCCAAGGATAACATCCAAATATGACATATCAAACTCAACAAGGTCAACATGAGTAACTCAATGGGACACTTTTAGAAGACCACTTAGCCATAATAGAATCACCAACTAGAATAGAGACAAAAAAAATATAACAACACATCCGGAAGAACATCAAATCTCATAGCCACATATGGCGTCACAAAAGAGAAGGTAGCACTGGGTAAAGCAAAGCATAAACATCTAGTTGGAAGACTTTCAACATACCCGTAACCACGTCGGGAGAACTATTTTTCTTATGACGAGTCTGATTTGTATAAAATTGGTTTTTCTTTTGAGAACCTGAACCCAAACCACTTGGCGATGCATGTTTTCCTTCAGTCCCCTTAGCCATAAGAATTGGAAAATTCCTTATTTTATGACCTCTCTTACCACAGCTGAAGCAACCATCCATGTTGGCTAAACACTTACCCTTGTGCTTCCTTCAACCTAGGACAAGTACACAATGAAGATCCACAACTATTCCCTCCTTATGGCATAGAGTTAGATACCATATCTTTGGTGAACTTAAGAGAAGCATTGGAGAAACCTTGACTGAAAAACCTTTGTTGGAATCTAGAGCGCCCATGTCCATCAGACCTTGAGTGTGAGAAGTTACATTATTGTCTTGGCCCTCCTTGAATCCTTAGACATTTCCTTAAGTTTATCCTCTTCAATTTGTTAGGCATGTACCATGAAATTGGAAATATCCATATCATTGATAAGCATGGTGGTACGACATTCCTTGACCACCATCGCGGACATGCCCGAAACGAACTTACTCATTCTTGCACTAGGATGAACAATCGTAGTAGGAGAATATCGAGATAATTGTATGACCTTCAAAGTATCTTTATTCACACTCATATTTCCTTGATGAAGGTTGATGAATTCAAGCACCTTTGCCTCCTTGATTCCAAGGAAATAGAACCTATCAAGGGAAAATCTTTGAACTTTTCCCAATAAAGAGGACCCGCATCTTCTTCCCTCTCTTCATTCCATTGGTTGAACTATATTTGAGAAACACCTTCAAGTTGATAAGCGGCCAATTACACCATTTCCACCGGAGTCACTCCCATGATCATCAACACCTTATAAAATTCATCAATGAACTCTTGATTGTCTTCCTCAAACTTATAACCATAAAACTCCGATGGATTCATTCTACTAAAGTCTCTCATTCTAGTTGCCGACATACCAACATTTGGGTTCATGGGGAACACCACCTCCCTATTGGCTTGAGCTAACACTTGAAAAAGATCCCTAAAATCAGCATTAGTCACTTGTTCGACCAAAGGTTCGAACGGAACTTGAGGGGATTAAGGAGCTTCTCATTTAACATTCTCTCCTGCATTCCTTCAAGCATATGCCCTTCGAGTGGCCATATCTTTTTGAGGATCAAATAAGGATTAAGAGAGAGATATTATAGAGTTAAACTCTATCCCACGACTTTAGAGTAATGAAAGAAGTTGAGGTTCCTAAATATCTTATAGCCTCTCATTCATTAATGTGATGCGCGTCACACTCATGAAAAAGACTCTATTAGACATGGCTTATGAGAATTCCTAGGACCTTTCTAAAATTATGCTCCGATTACCAAGTTTGTGATGACCTAATGTAGATTCTACAGGTAACATGGCGTATAAGATCCAGTGAGGCCCTACACAAGAAACTTAGCATACATTGTACATGATAATAGAAATTTAAGAGATTTTGAAAGATAGTTCCAACGGATAAGAATTTATAAAAATGTATCAAAAGTCTACCGTAGTCTCAAAGCCATCTAGCACATAAGGAGTGATCGGGACGTAACCCTTACATCACATACAAAACTAAAATGTAAAAATAATATGAAATAAAGGCTCGGTACCTGAAACGTCAGGACTCACTAATCTTTAATATATGCTAAGCGATCCCTAGCTATAGTGATGCGAATATTGAGTGTCGAACCCTACATTTGGAAGAATGTAGGCAATAGTATGAGTTGGTACAAAAATGACCAAGTATGATAGGAATGCATAATGTATGAAATCATGCAAAAATGAGCCTTTTCGTGACATGTAACGAAAAAGCTAAATCATGAGACAAAAATGTTAGATATCACAATTTATAGATGCGACATTCCGGAAAAGTTTAGACTAAACTAGAGCTAAAATGAAAGGGGTAAATGTCTAGGAAGAGGGCAAGGGCCTAAACTATAATGAAAGAGTGAAGGAAAACTTGAAATTTCTTTGGATCTTTCGGCAAAGGGGGAGCATGGTCGACCAAGGTACTTGGCGAGTCAGCCATATCCACTTGGGTTCACCTAATGGGCTGTCCCCATAACCTAGCTACTGGAAAATAAGGAGAGCTAGGTCGGGGCTCGCATACTTTGTTGGCGCATCACCCAACGGTCCCCCGATCGTCTAATAAGCTACCTCATTGGGGAGTCATTCTGGAAAATTAGGTGAGAAAAGGGTCTATTAGGCATGTCACCTAGTGCCCTTGGCGAGCCAAGTAGTGCAAATGGGCGAGCTAGGGCGTGCTAGTAGGTTGATTTTAAATTCAAGTATAAGGGTCTTTAGTTATTCTTCCAAAATTGAGCCCACATTATTTTAATCTTTTCCTAGTAAGTATAAAATCTTTTCAGACTAAAATTTCCCACAATTAAGTCACTTTTATAGAATCGAAAGAAAGAAAATCCAAGAGTTCATCTTCCTCACAATATTTCTCTCTCAAAAACTCCAAGAAGAAGAAGAAGAATTAGAGCTAGGGTTTGGAGATTTCAAGGTTTTCTCCTCAAATTCTTTGAATATTCTTAATCAAGGTATGGTGGCTTTTCATCTATGGGTAGCTTCCACCCATAGTGTCCCTTCAAAACTTGATTTCAAAGCTATCAATTTCCCTAAAAGCCAGGGTTTCAATCTAAGTCATGGGTTCTCTTTCAAAATGTTTTCAATTGTTTAGTTAGGAAGGTTTATGATTGAATTGATGCTTTAATGTTGATTTATGATGAAATTTCGCCAAGACCTATGAATTCCCCATTTTGCTAAATTGTGAATTCAAGATGTGGGTTGACTGATTATAGAAGCATGTCAATTGATTATGTCTATATTGATTGAGTTTATTGAATCATGATATTCTCCATGTCTAAGTAGTAATTCTAGATGTTTGGAATGAATGTGATTCATGGTCCTTGAGGGGCAATTTATGAGGGTTTGTACATGTTTATGAGAATTGTGTCTGAACTTATGATTCACTTAGAAAGTGAAGATTCATTGACTATTCTCATGAACACACTATGAATATGATATTAAAGATTTACTCACACAATGATGATTCTAAGGTTGAAAGTCTATTCTTACCTAATTGAATCCATGAGCTATTTTATGAGTTTTGTTGAATGAAGGGTAAGGTACTCCTTCACACATGTAAATGCATTTAAATACTAAATATGTAAATTTTGGGAAAGTAATGCGTAGCATCGAGTAGATATGGAATGTGAGGTAGAGGCGCTTCCATCAATTCCAAAGGTCGGGTCATATAAAGTAATCTCATGAGATGGAAACTCCCCCATCAATACAATAGGTTTGGGGTTTCTAGATGCAATCTCCCTATCCCATTACTATGTGCCCACATAGGTCTTTAACTAGTGGATCCACCTAAAAGCTAATACATTTAGTTCTACCTTAGGCAAGTATGACGTCTCTTTTCGGTGTGGGACATCACACTAGATTCCATGTAGATCACATGGTCTATGTCGGTTAAGGCTATTTTCCTACATGACAAGAACATGAACATGAACTATAGTTATGACTTCTCAAGGAGTTCTACCTAGTGTGAGTGGGGGTATGGGACTTCACTTATGCATTGCACAAGTAGGCGTCGAAAAGGGTTTATGGTGTAGTTTTTTAGGCTATGAAGATATATGAATTTATGCATGTATGATATGGATTGTTGCTATGAGTGGCTTTCCTTGTTACAAGTTAATGAACTTGAATGTTTCCTTGTTTATGAGTATTGGCTATGGATGAGGACAAGTTATGATATGTATGACTATTGTGGCCTAAAAGTGGTACTTAGTATTAGATAAAATTATGGGATCATGTCTATGCGTTGCACAAGTATAACTTACGGTTGCTTAGGAGTTGGTTTGACTTATGTATTTACACTATTGTGCATGACGACTCTTAAAAATGATAAAGTGCACGATTTGAACTAAATTGTCCCTTTTTGGTTGTTTTAAGGATTTTATTTCATGCCTTCCATACTTGATGCAATTTTGTACTAACCCATATTTTCTACATTTTGATATAAGTGTAAGGTCAGGTTGTTGAGTTGTGATTCCTTCTTGATAAAAAGCTTGGATTGACTATCCTCCACGCTTTTGGCGAGTCCTCATGGTTCGAGTACAAGAGTTGTTTCATTTCTAGTTTCCATCTTACTTTCTCTTTTTTAGACTATGTTGTAAAGGGTTGTGACCCATTTTTTTATTCGATTGTATTAGATGGTTTTAATGAGACAACGTCTAGACTTCTTTTTTGATTTTATGAAAAAACTTCGATTGTAAAAAGATTTAATTACTCATTTTAATTACTTATGTTTAAGATATGCTAAGGGCTTGTATGAGACCCCTTCGGGGTTAAGTATGCCGTGTTACATCTTTGGGGTACCCTGGGTCATGACAAACTTGGTAATCAAAGCACAAGGTTTAGAATGATTCTAGGATGATGTGTCATAAACCACGTCTAGTAGAGTCTTGTTCATGATTGTGAAGCGCACCACATTTATGAAGAAGAGGCTATTTGATGTTTAGGAAATTCCACTTCTTTCATTACTCTTTAGTTGTGCCTTAGAGTTTTAACTCTATGAAGTCCTTTTCCTAACCTTTCTCTTATGTCTATAAGATATGAATCCAAGAAGGTCAAACACAAGAATAATGGAAGAGGAGAATGTGAATGAGGGAGTTCCTCCCCAAGATTCCCAAGGTCCTCAACTTTCCCAAGATCCTATTGATGTTGGGGCTATGCAAAATGTGGAAATAAGGTTGCCTCTCCAAGTATTGACCAAAGCCGTGACAACTCAAGTCAATAGGGATAGTAGGGTTCATGTGAACCCCCAATGTGAGTACGACCGCTTCAAGGATAAGGGACTTTACTAGGATAAATCCTCCTGTGTCCACGGCTCAAAAGTGGAAGAGAATCCATAAGTGTTTGTAGATGAGGTCTATAAAGTGCTTGATGCTATGAGAGTGTCTCCTCAAAAGAAGGAAAAATTAACCACCTACCAATTGAAGGATGTGGTTCAAGTATGGTACGAGCAATGGAAGGGTGACAGACCCGTAGAAGCGGGCTTGGTAGATTGGGAATTGTTCAAGTTGGTCTTTCTTGATAGGTTCTTTCCCTTAGAGTTGAGAGAACGAAAAATGCAGGAGTTCATAAATCTTCGACAAGGGGGTTTGATTGTGCAGGAGTATGCCCTCAAATTCACTCAATTGTCCTAGTATGGTCCAACCTTAGTGTCTAATTCGAGGGCCAAGATGAAAAAATTTGTGATGGGGGTATCCGACTTGGTAGTCAATGAATGTCGTTCGGCAATGCTAATCCCAAGTATGAATATTTCACGTCTTATGGTCCATGCCAAACAAATTGAGGATTAAAAGCTTAAGCAAGTGAATCGGGAAATGAAGAGAGCAAGGACCGATGATGGGAATTTTTCCAAAAGTAAGACCGATGGGAATTTTTCCAAAAGTAAGACCGAGGGTCAAGGGTAACCAAGGTTCAAAAGAAGGTTCCCAACCAAAGCTCCTCTAGTGCTCCAAGGGTCAAAAAAGATAGGGTGTCTAACCCTAAGTCTCAAGGAGGGAATAGTGGTGGATCTTCTATGGTGAGGTCTACATGTGCAAAGTGCGGTAAAAAATATAATGGTAAATGTCATACCGGCATGGGTGTTTGCTATGTTTGTTGTAGAGTTGGCATCAATTGAAGAATTGCCCAACACTTGCGGCCAAAGAGAGAGAAGATAAGCAAACTCCTCCTAGCAGTTCAAATTATGATACTCCTAAGAAAAAACACTTTTATTCTCTTCTTTCCCGAGGTGACCAAGAGAGGTCCCCGGATGTTGTGACCGGTATGTTACAACTCTTTTCTATTGATGTTTACCGTTGGTGACTCGGTAGTGGCAAAAAGACTCTATAGGAGTTGTCCTATTTCTTTGTCCCATAAAGTTACCTTGGTGGATTAGTGGAGTTAGACATGTTACATTTTGATGTAATTTGGGGTTTGGATTGGTTGCATGCATCTTATGCATCTATTGATTGTAGGACTCGGGTGATAAGGTTTCAATTCCCAAATGAGTCTATTTTAGAGTGGAAGGGGGGAAACTCTATCCCTAGAGGTCAAATTGTATATTGCCTCAAAGCTAGGAAAATGATCTCCAAAGGGTAGAAACCCCTTCTCTAGAGTCGGTTCCGGTAGTGAATGGGTTTACAGAAGTCTTTCCGGATGATTTGCCCGGTATTCCTCCCGAACAGGAAATAGACTGTGGTATTGATCTTTTATAGGATATGCAACCTATCTCCATTCCTCCTTATAGAATGGCTCTGTCCGAGTTGAAAGAGTTAAAGGATCAATTGAAGGATTTACTAGACAAGGGTTTTATTTAACTGTGTATCTCTCCATGGGGTGCTCCGATATTGTTTGTTAGAAAGAAGGATGGGTCCCTTAAAATGTGTATTGACTACTGCCAATTGAACAAGGTGACCATAAAGAATAAATACCCACTTCCTAAGATTGATGACTAGTTTGATCAACTTCAAGGGGCTAACTATTTCTCCAAAATAGAACTTCGTTCGGATTACCATCAACTATAGATGAGAGGTGTTTCCATTCCCAAGATAGCCTTTAGGACCTCGTATGGTCACTACGAATTTGTGGTTATGTCGTTTGGGTTGACAAATTTCCTGGCGGTATTTATGGACCTAATGAATAGAGTATTTACACACTACCTTGATATGTTTGTGATCGTGTTTATTGATGATATTTTGATTTATTCAAGGAGTGAGAATCAACACATAAACCATTTTAGGATTGTATTGCAAGTCCTTAAAGACTACCAATTATATGTGAAGTTTAGTAAATGTGCATTGCTAAGTTCCATAGCCTTCCTTGGGCATGTTGTGTCGAGCAAGAGTATTGAGGTTGATCCTAAGAAGATGGATTCGGTCAAGGGTTGGCCTAGACCTCTAACTCCTGCAGATATTAGAAGCTTTATGGGTTTGGCCGGTTACTATAGGAGGTTTGTCGAGGGTTTTTCCTCAATTTCTTCTCCGTTGGTGGCTTTGACTGAAAAAAAGGCTAAGTGTGTGTGGTCGGAGGCTTGTGAGAAAAGCTTTCAAGAATTGAAAGATACACTTACATCCGCTCTGGTGTTGACCTTACCGAAGGGTACCGATGGTTTTGTTATTTATTGTGAAGCCTCTAGAATGTGTTTGGGATGTGTCCTTATGCAACATAGTAAAGTTTTTGCCTATGCTTCAAGGCAACTCAAGGTCCATGAAAAGAATTATCCAACCCATGATCTCGAATTAGCGGTAGTAGTATTTGCTTGAAAAGATGGAGACATTATCTATATGGGGTACATGTTGATGTGTTCACCGATCAGAAGAGTCTCCAATATGTGTTTAGCCAAAAATACTTGAATCTCCGACAAATAAGGTGGTTAGAACTTTTAAAGGATTATGACATGAGTGTCCTTTACCCCCCCGGCAAGGCTAATATAGTTGTGGATGCTCAAAGTCAATTATCCATGGGTAGTGTGGCCCATGTAGAGGATGAGAAGAAGGAGTTAGTTCGTGATGTACATAGGTTGGCCCGGTTAGGTATCCAACTAGTAGATTCCACCAAGGGTGGTGTCATGGTCCATATTGGTTCCAAATCATCCTTTGTAATGGACATTGAAGTCCAAGCAAGACCTTTATCCTATGTTAGTTGAGTTGAAAGAATCGGTACTGAACAAGTCTATTGAAGCTTTCTCCCAAGGGGGAGATGGGGTACTTAGGTACCAATGTCGGTTATGTGTTTCGGATGTTGATGGCATGAGGGAACAAATTTTAGAAGAATATCGTGGTTCACGGTATTCTATTCATCCCGGAGCCACCGAGATGCACCGTGATTTATGGGAAGTCTATTAGTGGAATGGTATGAAGAAGGATATAGCAGGTTTTGTAGCAAAGTGTCTGAATTGTCAACAATTTATGTCCGAATTGTCAACAATTTAAGGCTGAGCACCAAAGATCGGGAGGCTTGTCTCAAGATATAGATATTCCCACTTGGAGGTGGGAAGATGTGAATATGGATTTATTGTGTGTTTCCCCCGTACTCGAAGGCGACATGATTCTATTTGGGTCATTGTGGATAGAATGATAAAATCTACCTACTTTATTCCCGCCAAGATTTCATTTTCGGCGGAAAACTATGCCAAATTCTACATCAAGGAGATAGTGAAGTTACATGGGCTTCCCTTATCTATTATTTCGGACCGGGGTACTCAATTTACTTCACACATTTGGAAGTCATTCCAAAAAGGGCTTGATACTAAGGTTAAGCTTAGCACGACCTTTCACCCTCAAACGGATGGCCAAGCGGAGCGCACCATCCAAACCATAGAGGATATGTTAATGGCATGTGTGATAGACTTCAAAGGTAATTGGGATGACCATCTACTGTTAGTAGAGTTTGCCTACAACAATAGTTACCACTCAAGTTTTGCCATGGCTCCTTTTGAAGCATTGTATGGTAAGAGGTGTAGATATCTGGTTGGTTGGTTTGATGTAGGTGAAATTGCTCTAATTTGTCCCTAACTAGTCAATGAGGCCATTGAGAAAGTCTGACTCATTAGAGAGGTTGCGGACGGTAGGCAAAAGTCTTATGCCGATGTTAGAAGAAGGGATCTAGAATTTTAAGTTAATGATTGAGTCTATTTAAAAAACTCACCTATGAAAGGTGTGATGAGGTTTGGAAAGAAAGGGAAACTTATTCCCCAGTATGTAGGCCCATACAAAATTTTGAAGGATGTTGGGAAAGTTGCCTACGAGTTAGACTTGCCAAATGAGTTGGCCTGGGTTCACCCGGTATCTCATGTTTCTATGCTTAAGAAGTGTATTGGTGATCCAATATCATCATTCCCTTAGAAGGATTGGGAGTTGATGAGAGTCTTGCATATGAAGAACTTCCGGTAGAAATATTAGACCGGCAAGTTAAAAGATTTAAAATCAAGGAAATAGCTTCCGTGAAGGTTTTATGGAGAAATCATCTAGTTGAGAGTGTTACGTAGGAGGCCGAGGCTGATATGAAGTCCCGCTATCGTCATTTTTTTCCTTCTACTCCTACCCAAGCTTGAGGTAAGTAATCTCTCTTGAGTTTGGTATTTTGGGGACTCATGTGTGCTATATGTATCCTTTATGATTTCCTTATGATATGCATGTTCTTGTGAGAATTCGTGTTTTAGAATAAAATGAGTTTTTATGATTTATATGTTCCTCATGATGTTGTGCATTTTAGTATGATGATTGCATATTTGACTTCATTAGATGATTTGATGAACATGCTTGGCTATGCTTTTGATGAACTGGCATATTGACTCCATAATGTTGTGTTGAGCTTGCTTCTAGTTGGACAAGGTAGTTTCTCCTATAACTATGTGAAATGATAAGTTTTGTTCATAATGGGTTGTGGATATAGCTCCTACTTTCTTTTGTTGCATTGATTATGTCTTGATATGGAGTTGATGTTTCCTCCATTGCATTTTGCATTATTTTTTATATTGTATGCATGATGGTCTGCTAGTCTTGAATCTTGATTCTGTAGGGTGTCTAGACCGCCATTTGAGGATTAATGTTCCCAAGGGGGAGATAATGTAACATTCCGGAAATGTTTAGACTAAACTAAAGCTAAAATGAAAGGGGTAAAAGTCTAGGAAGAGGGCAAAGGCCTAAATTATAATGAAAGAGTGAAGGAAAACTTGAATTTTCTTTGGACCTTTCGGAGAAGGGGGAGCATGGTGCCCAAGGGACTTGGCGAGTCGCCCAGGTCCACTTGGGGTCGCCTAGTGGGCTGTCCCCACGACCTAGTTACAGAAAAATTAGGCGAGTTAGGTCGGGGCTCGCCTACTTGGTTGGCGCATCGCCCAAGAGTCCTCCCCATCACCTAACAGGCTGCCTCATTAGGGAGGCATTTTGGAAAATTAGGTGAGCCAAGGGTCCATTAGGCGTGTCGCCTAGTTCCCTTGGAGAGCCAAGCAGTGCAAATGGGCTAGCTAGAGCGTGCTCATAGGTTTATTTTAAATTCAAGTCTAAGGGTCTTTAGTTATTCTTCGAAAATTGAACCCACATTATTTTACTCTTTTCCTAGTAAGTATAAAAGCTTTTTAGACTAAAATTTCCCCCAATTAAGTCACTTTTATAGAATCATAAAAAAGAAAACCCAAGAGTTCACCTTCCTCACAATATTTCGCTCTCTAAAACTCCAAGAAGAAGAAGAAGAATTGGAGCTAAGGTTTGGAGATTCAAGGCTTCCTCCTCAAATTCTTCGAAGATTCTTAACCAAGGTATGGTGGATTTTCATCTATAGGTAGATTCCACCCATAGAGTCCCTTCAAAACTTGAATTCAAAGCTATCAATTTCCCCAAAAACTAGGGTTTCAATCTAAGTCATTGGTTCTCTTCCAGAACGTTTTCAATTGTTTAATTATGAAGGGTTATGATTGAATTGATGATTTAATGTTGATTTATGATGAAATTTCCCCAAGAACCCATGAATTCCCCATATTGCTAAATTGTGAATTCAAGATGTGGGTTGATTGATTATAGAAGCATATCAATTGATTATGTCTATATTGATTGAGTTTATTGAATCATGATATTCTCCATGTCTAATTAGTAATTTTAGATGTTTGGATTGAATGTGATTCATGCTCCTTGAAGGGAAAATTATGAGGGTTTGTACATGTTTATGAGAATTGTGTATGAACTTATGATTCACTTATAAAGTGAAGATTCATTGATTATAGTGTAATTGTGACATTGTTGAAAGATCATTCTCACCATACCCTTAAACATGACTATGCATGAAATGTCTATGACTATGATAGTATTATTGTGTTGATTGAAAGACTATTCTCATGAACACACTATGAATATGATGTCAAAGGTTTACTCACACATTTATGATTCTAAGGTTGAAAGTCCATTCTCACCTAATTGAATCAATGAGCTATTTTATGAGTTGTGTTAAATGAAGGGTAAGATACTCCTTCACACATGTAAATACAACTCAAAACTAAATATGTAAATTTTTGGAAAGTAATGCTTAGCATCGACAGGATATGGAATGTGAGGTAGAGGCACTCCCATCAATTCCAAAGGCCGGGTCATCTAAAGAAACCTCATGGGATAGAAGCTCCCCCATAAATACAATATCTTTAGCTAGTGGATCCACCTAAAAGCTAATACATTTAGTTCTACCTTACGCAAGTAGGACATATCTTTTCGGTGTGGGACATGACATCGGATTCCATGTAGCTCACGTGGTCTATGTCGGTTAAGGCTATTTCCCTACATGACAAGAAATTAATATGACAAGAACATGAACATCAACAATACATACGACTTCTCAAGGAGTTTTACTTAGTGTGAGTGGGGGTATGGGACTTTACTTATGCATTGTACACGTAGGATTTGGAAAGAGGTTATGGTGTCGTTTTCTTATGATATGAAGATATATGAATTTATGCATGTATGATATGGATTATTGGTATGAGTGGCTTTCCTTGTTACAAGTTAATGAACTTGAATGTTTTCTTGTGTATGAGTATTGTCTATGGATGAGGACAAGTTATGATATGTATGACTATTGTGGCCTAAAAGTGGTACTTAGTATTGGATAGCATTATGGGATCTTGTCTATGCAATGCACAAGTATAACTTAGGGTTGCTTAGGAGTTGGTTTGACTTATCTATTTACACTATTGTGCATGATGACTCTTAAAAATGATAAAGTGCATGGTTTCAACTAAATTGTCCCTTTTTGCATGTTTTAAGGATTTCATTGCATGGCTTCCATACTTAGTGCAATTTTGTACTAACCCATAATTTCCACATTTTTTTTATAAGTGTAGGGCCTGTTTGTTGAGTTGTGCTTCCTTCTTGATCAAAATCTTGGATTGACTGTCCTCCACGCTTTCAGTGAGTCCTCATAGTTCAAGGACAAGAGTTGTTTCATTTATAGTTTCCATCTTACTTTCTCCTTTTGAGACCATGTTGTAAAGAGCTGTGACCCTTATTGATATTCGATTGTATTAGATGGTTTTAATGAGACAAGGTCTAGACTTCAATTTTGATTTTATGAAAAAACTTGGATTGTAAAAAAGTTTTAATTCTGCATCATTTCTATTACTTGTGTTTATGATATGCTAAGGGCTTGTATGAGACCCCTTCGGGGTCAAGTACGCCGTATTACATCTACGGGGTATCCGTGGGTCGTGGAAATAAAAAATTGTCAATGCAAGCTAACATCTTTAAAACATTTGTGAGATAATTCTAGAAGTAACCTTCATTCATTATTGTGGGAGGTTTACCTTAAATCGACATGTAAGACCATTTGAGCTATTAAGATGGAAACTGGTGTCTACCCCACACGGAAAAAGGGTGTCCTATTTTCCAAGGTAAGTCCTACAATTTCTAGCTTACGTGGATCCACTACCTAATGTCTATCTAAGAAAATCATCCTATGGGGGCACATAGGTATGGTATAAGGAGATTGCTACTAGAAAGCAGACTTTTACTAAAGGGAGAGCTTCCATCTCACAATCTTTTCGGTACTAAGCGTAAATCCCACAGAGTAGTCTTCATTGTTAACTTGTCTTATTATCCATGGAATAGCACATCATGTATCTAATCCAAGTTAATGTCATATTATCATCCATGTACATGTATAATTAGGTAACTAATCTCAGCTAGGTTTTATTAGAATAGCTCCTTGAATCTTGATTCAAAGTTTAGTTGAGAAACCTTTCAACACTAAGAATCCTTTATGTGAGAAAATCCTTTCACAGTCATGCTTTCCTGTGTATATGATAATTCCTTTCACAACACAACAACAACAACATTGATACTTCACTCTCAGAGCATTCTTAAAACGAGTACTAAGCTTAACATGAGTACCAAAACCCTTTTAGAAAGACTTCCAAAACATAGAAGTGAATTGGGTACCAGGATCAGATATAATGGATAGGGGAACTCCATACAACCTAACCATTTCCCTCAAATACAACTTAGCATAGTCCTTCACCGTATAAGAACCCTTGACGGGAATGAAATGAGCTGATTTCATCATTCGATCTACTATAACCCCTATGAAGTCATGTTGCGGCCAGGTGCGTGGTAAACTAACAATGAAGTCCATGTTTAAATCTTCCCACTACCAAGTAGGAATGCTAATATCTTGAGATAAACCTCTCGGTTTTTTATGCTCAACTTTCACTTGTTGATAGTTAGGACACTTAACCATAAATTCCGCATTATCTTTCTTCATCCATTCCACCAATAGACTTCCCGCAAGTCACGATGCATTTTGGTGGCTCCCAAATGTATGGAATATCAAGAGCTCTGGACTTCTGATAAGATTTTCCCTCTCAAGTAATCAACATTAGGAACAAACAAACGACCTTAATACCTAAGCACACCATCTCGCCCTTCGGAGAAGGCCTTGATGGATTTTTTAAACAGTGTTTCCTTAATTTCAACCAATGAGGGATCAAGACCTTGCTTGGCTTTCACATCTGCCACAAAAGATGATTCTAAACCATTGTGAACCATAACCCACCTTTGGTAGAGTCAAATAACCCAACACCCAATCGGACTAATCTATGAACATCTTGAACTAACTACCCATTGACAACCAAATAAGAGCATCCACCACCATATTTTCTTTAGTGGGGTGATAGAGAACACTCATTCCATAATCCCTTAGTAACTCAAGCCACCTTCTTTGGAGAAGATTTTGATCTTTAGGTTTAAACACCTATTTCAAACTTTTGTAGTCGGTAAAGACATCTAAATGATCACTATACAAATAATGCCTCCAATCCTTTAAGGAAAACACTACTGCCGCTAGTTCAAGATCATGGGTAGGATTATTCTTCTCATGAATCTTAAGTTGCCTTGAGGCATAGGCAATGATTTTCTCATTTTGCATAAGAACACATCCTAACCGAATCCTTGAGGCATCACAATAAACAAAAAATCCATCAGTCCGTTCTAGTAAAGTCAACACCAGAGCATAAGTAACTCTATCTTTTAATTCTTGGAAACTATTCTCACATGGTACCGACCATTTGAACTTAGCCTTCTTTTGGGTCAATGTTGTCAATAGAGAGGGAATGGAAGAAAACCCTTCCACAAACCTTCTATAGTATCTGGCTAAACCTAAGAAATTTCTAATATCCGGAAGTGATAGAGGTCTAGCCAAACTCCTAACCGCATCCTCCTTTTTAGGATCTACCTCAATACCCTTACTGGAAACAATGTGACCAAGAAAATCTTGAACCTTAACCAAAACTCGCATTTGCTAAACTTTGCTAAGAGTTCTTGGTCCTTGAGGACTTGTAACACAATCCTCAAATGATCAGTATGCTTGTCTTCTCTCCTTGAATTGATTAATATATTATCAATGAACACAATGACAAACATGTCAAGGTATTGTCTAAAAACCCTATTCATCAAATCCGTAAATGCCTCCAGAGTATTACTCAAACCAAACGACATCACCAAAAACTCATAATGACAATACCTAGTTCCAAAATCCATCTTTGGGATGTCATCCTCATTTACCCTCAATTGGTGGTAACCCGACCTAAGGTCAATTTTAGAGAAGTAACTTATCCCTTGAAGTTGGTCAGAGAAATCATCTATCCTTGAGAGATGATATTCGTTCTTAATAGTAATCTTGTTCAATTGCCGGTAATCAATACACATACGAAGTGAGCCATCTTTCTTTCTAACAAAAAAACTTGAGCACCCCATTGAGAGATACTTAGTTGGATGAAACCCTCATCCAACAAATTCTTCAATTGCTCCTTTAATTCCTTAAGTGTTGTTGGAGGCATACAATAAAGAGGAATAAAGATAGGTTGTGTACCTGGAAGCAGGTCAATACCAAAGTCTATTTCCCTTTCGGAAGGAATGTTGGGTCAATCATTAGCGAATATTTCCGGAAACTCGTTGACAATGGGGACCGACTCAAGGGTAGGGATTTTAGATTCCACATCCGTAACACGAACAATATGGTATATGCAATGCTTAGATATTATCTTCCTAGCTTTAGGACAAGAAACAAACTAACTCTTAGGCATATAATTTCGCCCTTTCCACTCTAGGATGGTTTCATTTGGAAACTGAAACTTGACTACACGTGTTCTACAATTAATAGAAGCATAACATGAATGTAGCCAATTTATTCCAACGATAACATCGAAATCTAACATACCAAATTCAACAAGGTCAACATGAGTGACTTAATGGGACAATGATATAGGACACTTTCAGTATATCCTCTTAGCCATAATAGAATCACCAACTGGAATAGAAACAAAAAAGGATCTAACAACACATTCGGATGAACATCAAATCTCATAACCACATATGGCGTCACAAAAGAGAATGTAGCACTGGTAAAGTAACGCATAAATATCAAGTTGGAAGACTTTCAACATACTCGTAACCTTATCGGGAGAACCTTTTTGCTTATAACGAGTCTAAAGTGCATAAAATTGGTTTTGCTTTTGAGAACTTGAACCCAAACCACTTGGCGGAGCTTGTTTATCTTATGTCCCCTTAGCCATATGAATTGGAAAATTCCTTATTTTATGACCGCTCTTACCACAGCTGAAGCAACAATCCTTGCCGGCTAAATACTTACCCATGTGTTTCCTTCAACCTAGTACAAGTAGACAATGAAGATCCACTACTATTCACTCCTTAAGGCTTAGAGAAACATTGGAGGAAACTTGACTGAAAAATCTTTGTTGGAATCTCGAGCGCCCATGTCCATCAGACATTGAGTGTGAGAAGTTACCATCACCATCTTGGCCCTCTTTAACTCCTTAGACCTTTCCTGAAGTTTCTCCTCTTCAACTTTTTGGGCATGTACCATGAAATGAGAAATGTCCATAACATTGATAAGCATGGCGGTATGACATTCTTGACCACCGTCTCGGACATGCCCGAAATGAACTTACTCATTCTTGCACTAGGATCGACAATCATATTAGGAGAATATCGAGACAATTGTATGAACTTCAAAGTATCTTCCTTCACACTCATATTTCCTTGATGAAGGTTGATGAATTCAATCATCTTTGCCTCCCTAATTTCAAGTGGAAAAAACCTATCAAGTGAAGCAACTTTGAACTTTTCCCAATCAAGAGGACCCGCATTTTTTTCCTTCTCCTCTTTCCATTGGTTGAACCTTATTTGAGCAACACCTTTAACTTGATAAGCGGCCAATTCCACCTTTTCCACCGGCGTCACTCCCATGATCATCAACACCTTATAAACTTTCTCAGTGAACTATTGAGGGTCTCCCTCAACTTTATAACCATGAAACTCCAGAGGATTCATTCTACCAAAGTATCTCATTCTAGTTGCCGATGTACCCACATTTGGGTTCACAGGGAATACCACCTCCCTATTGTCTTGAGCTAACACTTGAAAAAGAGCCCTAAACTGTGCATTAGTCATTTTTTCAGCCAAAGGGTCGACCGGAACTTGATGGGCTTGAGGAGCTTCTCGTTTAACATTCTCTCCCATATTCCTTCTAGTATATTCCCTTCGAGTAGAAATATCTTGTTGAACATCAACTATGGATTAGGAGAGAGACATTATAGTGTTAAACTCTATAGCATACTTTAGAGTAATGAAAGAAGTTGTTTTTCCTAAATATCTTATAACCTCTCATTCATAAATGTGGTTCACGTTGCACTCATGAACAAGACTCTATTACACATGGTTTATGAGACTTCCTATGACCTTTCTAAAATTATGCTCTGATTACCATGTTTGTCAAAACCTAAGGTAGATCCTATGCGTAACATGGCATATCAGACCCTGTGAGGCTGTACACAAGAAACTTAGCATACATCGAACATGATAATAGAAGTTTAAGAGATTTTAAAAGACAGTTCCATAGGATAAGGGTTTATAGAAATGTAGCAAAAGTCTACCGTAGTCTCAAAGCCATCTAGAACATAAGGAGTGTTCGGGACGTAACTCGTACAACACATACAACACTAAAATGTAAAGATAATATGAAATAGAGACTCGGTCCTTGAAACATGAAGACTCACTAATCTTCAATATGTACTAAGTGATCCCTAACCATAGAGATGTGAATTTCGAGTGTCGAACCCTATATTTGGAAGAATATAGGCAAGAGTATGAGTTGGTACAAAAATGAACCAAGTCTGATAGCAATGCATAATGCATGAAATCATGCAAAAAGGAACCTTTTTGTGACATTCAATGACAAAGCTAAGTCATGAGACAAAAAGGTTAGATAGGACAATTAATAGAAACATGCTAAATGCAAGCTAACATCCTTAACATTGGTGAGATAATTCTAGAATTAACCTTAGTTCTTTATTGTGGGAGATTCAACTTAAACCGACATATAAGACCAATTGAGCTATTAACATGGAATCTGGTGTCTACCCCACACCAAAAAAGGTGTCCTATTTACCAAGGTAAGGCTATGACTTTCTAGCTTATGTGGATCGACTAGCTTATGTCTATCTAAGACAATCATCCTATAGGGGCACATAGGTATGGGATGGGGATATTTCTACTAGAAACCTGACTTCTACTAAAGGGAGAGCTTCCATCTCAATATATTTTCGGTACTAAGCGTAAATTCCACGGAGTAGTCATCATTATTAACTTGTCTTATTATCCATGGAATGGCACATCAAGTATCTAATCCAAGTTAATGTCATATTATCATCCATGTAAAGGTATAATTAAACAACCAATTCAAGCTAGGTTTCATTAGAATAGCTCCTTGAATGTTGATTCAAAGTTTAGTTGAGAAACCTTTCAACACTAAGAATCATTTCTGTGAGAAAATCCTTTCACAATCATGCTTTCATGTGTATATGATAATTCCTTTCACAACAAAACAACAACAATGCTGATATTTCACTCTCAAAGCATCCTTAAAACATTTTCATCATTTTCATCAATAACATACATATCGTCATAAACTCGTCTTTCATGATTCAAAAGCTTCATTATTTGATCAATTATAGGAAACATGGATTTCACATTGGTTCATGGGGATTCAACTTAGAAACATGCAATTTCTTTAATTCATGCATAAAAATACATAAATCAATCAATAATATCCTAATTAAAAAGAACCCATGAGATTGAGTAACAACCCTAACTTCCACTGAAGATTCAACCCTGTGAAAATAGGGGAATTTAGGAACCCTATAAAGTAAAGGAATACATAGGTGAATACTATCATACCTTGATGCCAAAATTTTGAAATCAATGGTGGGATTGAAGGCTTGACTTAAAACCATAGCCTTCTTCTTCATGCTTCTAGAGAGAGAAATATTTGGAAGGATGAACTTGTTCTTCTCTTAGGAATTTGAGATAATGAATTGGATCATGAGATTTTGGTGGTAAAAATATTTATATAGGGTTTCTAATATAGGTTCAAATGACATAGTATTGGGTTAGAATAATTAGGAAAAGACCCAAAAGCCCTTCTTAAGAATAATTGCCGACCTCACCAACGGCAAGACCTACGGTCTATTGGTTAACTCACAGGTCATTCTGGTTGGTCATTAGTGAGTTCAAAAACCATGAATTTTGGATTCCCAACAATGGACCCATGTACCGTTTATGGGTCCACCTATAGGTCGTATATCTTGTCCATGGGTCTTAACTTTTGGCCGTAAAATCTCTCCAAGTCTAGGACTCACATACGAGACCTATCTACATCTAGTGCATAGGAACAGAGACGAAGCTACGTATGGATCATGTTTCAATCCACGGGCCGTTGGTGGCTCCTTTGGTACTGGCACCAGATCCTAGAAAAGCTGAAATTTGATGTCTTTTAAAATTTGAGGTGTTATATCTATGATGTAGCGAGGGATAAATCGGGCTAAGAAGGCCACAAAATAAATTTACGCCATCACTGTCTAGTTGGCCTAGTCTTAATAAATGTAATCCACTTGTGTCTAGTGGGCCTACTCTTAATAAATGTAATCGACCACTGTATGTCTAGTCCATCTAATTGATATTCAGTGAAATCGACCCCTCTCGACTCCACAAGACCCAAACAGTATAGCTTCTCTCAGAAAGTGGTTAGAAAATCATGGGCATCCTCACCTACAACTGCAGAAAACCTTGGATATGAAATCCTCAGCAATAATCTGAGAATCTTTTGCTCTTCTAGAGGCATAACTCCATCTCTGATCATAGACTAGGCACCCTCAGGTGGTGTACGGGCCCTGGTTGCCTGTACTAGAGGCTGATCCTGCCGATGAAATATTGTCGTAGGTGCCATTACAGGTGTTGAAGCCTGATGCATGATACCGAGCACAATCAAAAGTTGGGTAATAACTACCTGCAGTTATGGCGCCATAGTAAATTAAGGGATAGCAGGCCTTTTCCCGGCCTCACCGCCTGATCGCATACACGGGCTGCTGGAGGATCTATTCCGGGCTCTGCACCTCGGTCTCTTTCTGGAGGTGGTGCTTCATCCCTACTAGGTAAGGAAGGTCGAACCCTACCCTGAGCCACCACACTGCGTGTACGAACCATCCTGCAAAAAGAATGAAACAAGCGAGATTCCAAGAAACCAGTGATACACACACTGCACGAACATGATACAAGAGAGAAGAACTCATAAGAACACCATGTAGCCTCCCAAATATAGGATATAGATGTATCCGCATCGATCCATATGATTCTACCATGTATTAGATCTATACAAGTCAGGCTGGTGAACTTGGGGCTCAGATACCAACTTGTCACGACCTAATCATATAAGTCATGGTGGAACCTACCAAAATCGGCCGGTAAGTAAGTCAGCTCGTACCCTGAATGTTAGTAATTTGTATAAGGCCAGAACTAAAGATGAAATAATACTAGCAATAAGAAAACACTTAAACGGAAAGGAAACCAAAGCTATATATAATGGAAACCCTCCCAGAACCTGAAAGTCATGTGTACAGAGCTATTGAGTAAGAAAAAGTACTGGTCTGAAAAGTGAACCGCAACAAGCCTAAAGGTGAAAAACAAGCTAACATATGTACATAAAGAGATATGCTGGTGTAGGATGCTAAGTGCTCACCCTTATCTCTAATGTCACGCTCCGAGGCTATCCCATTAATGTAACACGAGACCTAGGATCATGAGTAACCCCACTCTAACCCTGTGTGTAACATATATCAAGCATACTAAGAATAACTGAATAATACATGTATTATGCAAAAACTAAAGCATGGATAACTGAAAGTGGGGAATACCCAACTAGTCTGAATGTATAAAACATACTAAGAGTTTGATAACAACTAAAAGGTTAAACTTAATAATTCAAGTTGATTCTACTACTATGTCTGAAAAGCCTTTAACTAAGTTGGGTGTCTGGGACATGCTCCCCAGCTAAGTTTAACAAAACTGAAACTAAAATGTAAAAGCTTAAATGAAAGAATGTCTATTGTCCTCAGAATATGAGGGATCACCACTGAAGCTGTCGAATGTTGATCGAGAATCGATCTAAGCGCGGTCTGAATGCTGAGTACCTAAACCTACATCATGAAAGGATGTAGCGCAGAGTATGTGTCAGTACTTGGAAAGTACTGAGCATACATGATATAGATACTAAGCTGAACAAACATATATAACTTGAAACAAGGAATAACAGAGCAATACTGTGTAACGACCCAATCCTACACCCTGGACGATACACGGTGTATAAAACTCTGAAGAGCCTCATACAGGCCTCATAGCATTCATAACATTCGATATATAGAAATAGTGTGGAATTTAAAACTTTTCTTTAAATCCATACAATCCCAAACTTCAGTTAAAACAACGGAAGTCTACTTGTCTCACATGGCCATCTAAAAATATCTTGAAACTAAAGTAGGGTCACGACCCTTTACAATAGAAAGTCTAAAATGTCTATTAAAATGAAGTAAAGAAACACCAATAAACCATGTGTCCTCGGATGTATGAGGACATACCAATAGCCTTGGAAAAACTCAATCCAAGCCCTTGAACTAGACGGATAGCAACTCACTTGCCGGAACCTACACTTGTAGTAAAATAAGAGAAATATGGGTTAGCACACAAAAATGTACTAAATATGATGACCATGCAAAAATCATGCTCCAAAGGGAAAATTTGGTTGGAAACCATGCATTATGCCAATTTGAGAAAATATCATGAACATTTGTATAAGAGGCATAAAATACAAGTATAATAATCATAAAAGTCATAACATCACATTTGAACATTCACCTTAAGTAACCCTAAGCTATTATGTGCAATGTAAGAATAACATCCCATACTACTATCCCTACTAAGTACCACTTTGAGGATACCTTAGATGAACTTACCATTTCATACTTATCTTTAATTAATACTCAAGCATAAGGAATACTTACATTTCATAAGTCATGACAAGGGAAAATAACTCAATACAACCCAAGTATAGCATGCATCAACACTTTAAGCATTTAAGTCAACATTCTACATTAGCTTCATTAAGAGCACTTTCATTAATTAGCCATTAAGACATTAGAGAACTCACTATAGCCCTCTAAAATCCTACTCGTGCAATGCGTGGATGGCATCCCATACTACCACCCACACTTCATAGAACCTCTCAAGTAACAATAGTGCACATCTAACAGGATGGGAATAAGCATTAACCGACATAGACCATGAGAGCAAACCATGGAATCCGGTGTCATATAACCCCACACCGAAGAAAGGTTTCCTACTTGCCTAAGGCAGAACTAGGAACATTTTAGCTACGGTGGATCCACTATCTATCCTATGTGGGCATATAGTTATGGTATAATAAAGATGTTCATTGAAATCCGGCCTAACGTAGGAAGAATCTCCATCTTACCATATCCACTCGGTACTTAGCCTCCATTCCCATAGAGTAGTTCATTTTGATTAACATTATTGTACTTGAGAGGGCCACCAACATTAGGCCTACCGACCCAAGGTACATTACACATGAAAGGTCCACTACCATTAGGTCTACCGATTCAACGTACATTAAGGATATCTCATTGACTTTCCAAGAAAGAGCCACCACCATTAGGTCTACCGCTTCAAGATTCATCAGTTCAGACATGGAAGGGCTACCAACATTAGCTCTACCGATTCAAGGTTTATCATCACATTAGTTTCTAGACTCATCATGAAGGACTACCAACATTAGGTCTACCGGTTCCAGACATAGCCTAGAATACTTCATCATTCATTTATGAAATGTCTACCAACATTAGGTCTACCGATTCAAGACAAAGCCTTACAATACTTCATTAGTCATTTTATGAAAGGGCTATCAACATTAGGTCTACCAATTCCATGATTATTAAGTCAAGGCACATTCATTACACAAGAAGAGGATGTCTAAGCCTACCAATTCAAGGTACTTCATTCATGATAACATTCATCAATACAAGAAAATGATGCCTTAAGCCTATCAATTCAAGATACATCCATCCATATTACTTTCATTTATACAAGAATAGGATGCCTAAGCCTACCAATTCAAGATACAACATTACATTAAGAAACCCTTCACATTCTATCATCATCATTCATGAGTGTTAATGATAATATACTTTCAATCATAACACAATTACATTCTAAACATTGATCGTAATACTTTCATTGAGATCACACACATATAGTTCACATCATAATCATACATAGATCCTTCATGAAATTGCCTTCCAAGACTATACATCAATCACAACCCAAAAATCTAAGATACTACAATAGATAAGGTAATTAACATGATTCATAGCTAATTTAATATAAACATAAACGATTCAACATACATTCATGATCAATCAATTCCTAATCACAATTCACAACTTAGGATTTTGGGGGAAACATGGGCTCATTCGAAAAATCCTCTTAATTCACCATTAATTAACCAATTCCATCTTAAATCATTATATATGAATGTTTGAAAACATTTTGGAATTGAACTCATGCATAGATTGAAAACGCTAAGTTTTTTGGGGATTTTGAAAACTTGAAATCATCTTTGAAGGGGCTCCTTGAATGAAAGTTAATCAAGGATGAAGACTACCATAACTTTTAGGGAAGACCTCCATGAAATTTGAGTTAGAATTATGAGATCTTGAGCTCAAATCTTGAATCTTTCTTCTCTAATGGTGGTTTCTAGAGAGAGAATATTTGGGGAGGTGGGTTTCTAATTTTGAGTGTTCGGAAAGAATGAGTTGAAAAAGGAATTTAATACTTTTAAAACCCTTAAAATACCTTAATAACTCAATAATAACCATCCCCAACCCCTAACTAATTAATTAACAATTTACGAAACCACCCCTATACTTCGCTGAAAGTTGACAGCAAGCACTGGTGACCTACGACCCATGACCTACGGACCGTAGGTGGGCTAATGCCCAATCTTGCAGATCCGTGTTTTGGGTCTGAGGGTAACTATTGTGGACTTTGACCCATGGAAATCCATCCATGTGGCGTGGATGGACCTATGGGGCGTAGGTCCCTTTCGTGAGTCACCATATTTTTGACAGATTTTTTGTGTCTTGGGGGTTGGGCTTTAGGTTCCTCATAAAGGAACCCTTAGTTCATCCTTGGGGAGTCGTACCTTGACGTTTAACCCCTAAACCCCTCAACCTAATCTCGGGAAGACATTCTACCACATGAAACCCCATTACACACTCAAAACCAAACTCGTTAGGCTCTAGTTTCCCCTACTAGATTTATGGGTCGTTACATACTTTAAACTAAGCAAGAATGAAAATACTCAAAACATAACTGAAAAGCTAAACTGAATGAAATTACCAAGTGCTAATCATTAACATGACATGCTAAACTTAATAGTGAAGTATAAACTGCAAACATAGTCAAATGCACTGAGAGTCTGACTGAGGGAGCTACTATCAACCGACGTAAAACCACGTGAGCTAAACGTAGAGTCCGATGTATACGCCCCCATTGAGAGGACCCAATATACCTTACCATAGGTATAAAGTCATGGCTGGCATGATCACTAAATTTGATGCCCAAAAGAGGGGACTTATAATGCTACGGGGGTTAGTTCTTGGACTTTGAGGGTGCGGTGAACCTTAGCCCAACTTGGTGTTAATTATACTCTTAACTTAATATGTATATGACTGAAATCTAACTGAAATACTAAATAGCTCAAACACTGACATGCATATCTGTGAATGCAACATTTATATACTGACAATATGACATTCGAAAATTGAAGCATGGTTATTTGTTTAACTAAGCTAGCAAGTGTAATTCATGAACTAACAAAATCTACACAAACTAGGGTTCTTAGTTTCATGCAAGGAACTAAACAAACTTTCCAATAAATCATGATATTTTGATTACAAATACTACAATTGCTAAATTACAACATTTATCCAAGGATTTAGAAATCAGAGGTCTAAACAAGGTATGGAGAAACAAGAATCTGACTGGATTCTAGGAACCTAGTGGATGAAAGGAACCTACTAGTGAAAACCTACATACTTGGTGATGAAATATATGGAGAAATCTTTCGATTTCGAGGTTGGAACTGAAGAAAACATGATGTATGTTCTTGAGGGGCTAGTCGACTCTTTCTTCTCTTTTTGCTCTGAGTTTTGGTAATTTTTGAGAATCACCGTTTTTGATAGGTTCTAACTAACTCACTAGGCATAAACTAAGTAAAACTCTATAGTTTAGGTATTAGATGACGTAGTTTAAATGACTAATGCGTAGGGGAAAGACCAAAACAACCCTGACTTAAAAGCTGATGGAAGCTAACCACGACACCATTGACGGTCTGTCGTTGCGACCACAGCCCGTCAAATGGGTCGTGGTTCTTGTCTATTGCTACTGCTTCTCGTAGAATTCCACCACGAGCCCTACCACTGCCCGTTTGAAAGACCACAGACCATGAAGGCCACCGAGGTTCTTCACTTGGGCTAGGGGTTTGTTGGATTAGGATGACATACCCTTCCACGGCCCGTCACTAAGACCACAACCTGTGGTGGGATCCATGGTTTGAGGCCTAAGTTGGGTTGGTTCTGCCTGGCATCAACGAGCCTTCCCATGGCTTGTGTGGTGGTCACAGCCCGTGAAGGGTCCCGTGGTCCACCATTTCTGGGTGGGCATGAACCACGGGCATGTAGACCGACTGTGGTTCCTTTCACGGTCTGTGAACCCTACCGTGGTTCACCAAATTCTTTTGTTTTTCTGTTTCAAGGTTCATGTCTGATTTCTGAGGTGTTACAATATCTCCCCCTTGGGAGCATTCGCCCTCGAATGAAGTCTAAACTAGCTGAGTATGGAGGGAAGGGATTGCAGTTCCTACCACTAAGTAGAAGAACCGATATCTAATTGAACTGAGTTCCCAGAACATGAAAATATGCTTAAAATATAAGAACAACTAAAGGAAAAATATACTGAGACTGATTTTACGCAAGATTAAACTAAGAGACAAGAGAGACATTATTACCTCAAGCTGAAACGGAATCGGAAGGAAAGAGATGACGATACTTGACCTTCGTGGTTGCTTCTGCTTCCCAAGTAGGTCCCTCTACAGACTGACTCCTCCACAAAACCTTCAGGGACGTGACTTCTTTATTTCTTAACCTACGAAACTGACGGTCAAGAATATCTACTGGCACTTCTTCACAAGTGATACTATCCTTCACAGCCACACTCTCTAATGGTACTATTGATGCCGAATCACCCACACACTTCTTAAACAATGAAATGTTAAAGACTGGATGAACCGCTTCTAGTTCTGATGGCAACTCTAACTCATAAGCCACATTACCAACCATTTTCAGGATTCTGTAAGGACCTACATATCTCGGACTGAGCTTCCCTTTATGCCAAATCTCATCACCCCCTTCATAGATGACACCTTTAGGAAAACCCAATCATCAACTTCGAACTCTAAGTCCCTTCTCCTCATATCTGCATAGGACTTCTGACGACTCTGGGCTGTCTTTAGTCTATTTCTTAATAGGTGAACTCTTTCCATAGCTTCATGAACCGAATCTGGCCCAATTGGTGTTGCTTCTCCTAATTCAAACCAACCAATTAGAGACATGCATCTACGCCCATATAGTTCTTCATACGAGGACATTTAAATACTAGAATGGAAGCTATTATTATAGGGGAACTCTATGAGAGGTAGCCGATCAATCCAACTTGACTTGAAATCGATCACTCAAGATCTTAAAATTTCCTCTAAGGTCTGAATGGTACATTCTGCCTAACCATCCGTCTGTAGATGGAATGTTGAACTAAGATTTACCTGAGTACCAAGACCTTTCTAAAATGATTTTCAGTAATAAGAGGTAAACTAAGGACCTCTATCTGAGATGATAGACAGGGAACCCTATGCAACCTGAGAAACTCATTGATGCAGAGTTCTGCATAGTCTTCCACTGAATATGTAGTCTTAACAGCCAAGAAGTGAGCGGACTTCTTTCAACTATCACCCAAAATGGAGTCATACTGTCTGCGAGTACGAGGTAAACGCGTAATGAAGTCCATATTTATCACTTCTCACTTCCATGTAGGAATGTTAATCTCCTTAGTCATACCTCCTAGTTTATGATGTTCTACCTTAACCTGTTGGTAGTTAGAACACTTAGCCACAAAATCTGCTATGTCTGCCGCTCCACCAAAAGACTTCCTGTAGATCATGCTACATCTTAGTGGCACCTGGATGAATGGAATACATGAAGTTATGAGCTCTGTAAGGATTTTCTGCCTCAACTCACCAATATTAGGAACACATAAGTGACGCTAGTAACGAAGTACACCATCTCCTCCTTGGGAGAAAACCTCAACTTTCTGCTGATGAACTTCACCTTTCAACTGAAGTAATATAGGATCACTATCATGTTTTTTTTTAACCTCTGCTACCAATGAAGATTTTGATCCATTCTGAACTATCACCCTACTATCTGGTGATTTCGTAAGGCAAACTCCTAAGCGATCAAGCCAGTGAATATCTTTGGCTATCTTTTTCCTTTCTTCCTCAACATGTGCCATACTACCCTTAGACAACCTGCTGAGAGCATCATCCACTACATTGGCCTTACCAGGATGGTAAAGCACATTTATGTCATAGTCTTTGAGGAATTCAAGCAATATCCTTTGACGGAGATTTAACTCTTTCTGGGTGAACACATACCCGAGGCTCTTATGATCTATGAATATATCAACATGAACACCATACAAGTAGTGGTCCAAATATTTATGGCAAATACTACAACTGCAAGCTCGAGGTCATGAGTTGGGTTGTTCTTCTTATGGACCTTAAGTTTCCTAGAAGCATAAGCAATGACCTTACCTCGCTGCATCAACACACAACCTAGGCCGACCCTAGATGAGTCACAATAAATTACATAACCGTCTCAACAATCTGATAGAGTAAAGACTAGACTTGTAGTCAACCTAATCTTCAGTTATGAGAAGCTTTTCTCACACTTATCTGACAGATGAAGTTAGACCTTCTTCTGAGTCCACTTGGTCAATGGTAAAGCTATGGATGAAAATCCTTCAACAAATCTCATGAAATAACCGGCCAATCCTAAGAAACTTCTGATATATTTTGGGCAGGTGGTTTTGGGCTAGTGTTTAACTCCCTTAATTTTCTGAGAATCAATTTATAATAAATAACAATTAACTCGAGACTTAAACGATTAAAGAAAAGACCTTAGGATTGTAATCAGTCGAATGCTAATTTCACTTAATGAGTAATTACTAATTGCTTTAAGTTGTTGAATTGCAATGGGTAGGCTAGGTTTAGAATACGATAGCCATCTCTCGATCAACTATCATGTTTCGAGTGAATTCTCTCGAACCTCAACCAGCTTAGCAATACCAAACAATCCAATTCCTTAATTTACCCACGTTCTCAAGCTGGGTAGTAAAGACACAATCAAACCGACTTTATCAAGTTGTAATTTAATGACATAATAAATACAACTTTCAATCAATCATTCTACTATAATACCTCTTTCTCAAGAAAGCATAGAGAGCGAAGCTTGAACCGAATTTTTAACTTCAGTTCATCAACTAAACATAAGGAAACAATTGAACCCATGTCAAAACAACATTAAATTTAGTAAGTAACAATACCCATAAGCTAATTATTGTATTCAACTACATGATCACACCCCTAAGGTAAGAGAATTTAGCCAAACATGGCGAAAAATAAGAAATCGTTACCAACTAGATTATCTGTCCAAATTCTCAACGATCTGTAAATAGCCAACGCTAAAATCAAAGCTAGAATACTAAAATCTCAAATTTGAGGTCCAAATCTTCTCCAAAAGTGTACAACAATGTAAGAATGTGAAAAAAACTGTCTAAGCTCAGGAATATAGTGTGTGGGAACTCTCAGAACTCTTTTTCCCCTTTTAAAAAAAATGAATTTATACATTTCCCAAATTTCATGACGGAGACCACTCAGCGAAGTTACTCAGGATCGCCAATCCAGTAGACGATCAACTGAGTTGCTTTTTGTCTCGCCTTTTGGCTTTAATCCTACATTGAAATTGTTCTGCAAAATTAGGCAAGCTGGATCATTATCACAGATCGATTCGGCATCTCGCTAAATCAACCTTTTCCCTAGAACTTTATGTGAGCTAGAGGCTAACTCGACGAGTAGCCAAGTGACTTTTGCGAATTCCAACTTCTCTTTTCCTCCGCTTTTTCAACTTTCTCGCTCCTTTTCGCATCATTATCCCCATGCCTTGTTCTTAAACCTTTATTGATACATATCAACACATTAAAATCATTTATGAGCAAAAAATAGGCATTGAGGACACTACTTCGTTGAATTATAAGCCCTAAATGAGTCAAAATTCCTGACTTATAAACACCCCTAACTTAAAATTTTGCTTATCCTCAAGTAAAACACGAGATCAATCAGGCCAATAGGGATGTCCATAAATAGTTCTCTTGAGACTCAACATGAATGAACAAAAAGTTCAATGCAGACATGCAATGCTTAATTGTGCACTAAAAGTTTCAAACTGTAACTAGCTATCATCAAAGAGAGTTAAAGCTCACAATGCTCTCTTCAAATGCTAATCTATGCCCAACAACAGTATTCAAATGCCATCATATCAAGAATGATTCCGTGCTCTCACAAAGTCAATCAAGGAATATAATTTAGGAATCAGAATAAACTCTCACACTCCCAATGAGAAAAACATACACGATTCTACCCATAGGCTTGCCCTTATTTTTCAACTAACACATCACTCTTCTCATGGAAGATCAAAAAGGTGTTTCAAGGCTTGTAATTGGATTGAGGGTACGAGTATGATTATTTTGGCTTATTGACTTCTACCTTCATGAAGCATGGGTCAAATTATACTTCCTTTCCTTTTTTCATTCTTGTCATCCTCACAACTCATCATTGGCCTATTCAAAGAACACAAATTTTTTTGTATAGCTCGTCGAACAACACTTTTTATTTCCACAACTTTGCTCAATGTATAAAATTTTATCATTTATTTTTCTCTATTCACCTCTTTCACTTTTTTTATATGGAGGGGTTCCAACTTTTTTCTTCAACAGAAGTTCCCAATGATAAGTTTCATGAACTTCTTTCACAATCTGTTTCCTCATTCTCACCACACCCCAAACATTCGCAATTGGCATTAGTTGGCTATTGAAACGAACCAATGCTTCATGAAGGTTTTAGGGGCGGAGAATGAGGTTATTTGTATCGATGTTTCATCTAAAGAAAAGGCTAGGCTCAAATGGTGTCAAGATCGGTTCACATACTCACAAGGTGGTCACACAAAGAAATAGAAATAACGTTCACTCTAAATAAATAATGCCTAAGATATTTTCTTTCATTCACTAAAGTTTGTCAATTAGACCAATGAGGCAAGTTCTAGAAGTCACCATGCACATCTTTCAAGTAAATATCACCACACAAGGCATTCAACACAATCATCTATCATGACTGTACAGGTTAAGCTCGCATGGAACGATCATTAGAAGACTACCTTCAATAATCCGATTAGTCACAATGAGATACTAAGAGTTCACACATGTCTTATGCAACTCAAATTTCCTAGTTGGACTTGCACAAACATATCATTCATCAAGAGAACTATTCAAGTCATCAATATTGATTGCAATCGACACTCAAATGTACAAGAGAACAAAAATCACACACAATCACGCAATTAAGAAGGAAACCAATTAAATAAAGCCTACATTCATTCACGTACCATCAATAAGGAGAAGTTTGAAAAAAATAATAAAACATAAAATATCCAATAGACAAAACAAAAACAAAATACAACCAAAAGCCAGGTTAAGGATACCCTCACTCCACCAAATCAACTTACAGTGTCCTCAATGTGCATTTAAAACTTAAATGTACTTACAGTAAAACAAATGGAAAAGGGAGGGAGAGTAAAAATAACCCTGTCAGGCTAAGCCTGAAGTGAACTCTGCATATCTGGGATGGCCTGAATCGGGAATCAGTGAACTCGACTCCTAGTTTGGAGGGATGTGCAATTAACTCCTCTATGGGCTGAGACCTACACAAGCCAATCATAGATGTGCAACACAGTGAAACCTATGTAGCCACCTATACCTAATCACCCTGTAGGTCCTCAAGATCCTCAAACTCCTCCACACCTCGAGCCTCTAACTACTCCTCATCTATCTTTTGTGCGTCGGACTCTCCATCATCATCAACTGTAATAACATCTCCATGCATAGTAGCTAGAGGGATGTCATGAATAGCTAGCATACTCATACTAGGGTCCTGGAGAATATCAAGATTTCCCCATAGCATTGAGATATCAGTGGACTTCAGCTCATACACATCACGTCGTAGACCAGTAATATCAGCCTTCAAGGTTGTCACATCTGTAGAGCCACGACGTGAAATCATGCATACCTCCAACTGAGTAGTGAGAGCATCCAATGATGTCATGTGGGCCATGATTATCTCCTGCTATGCCCTTAAGTCCTCCCGAAAGGAAGTCAGTGCTGCCGCTGTCAGTCGATTGATCATAAAGGATTAACGACCTCAATCATCGAGGCCTTCACATCAGCCAAATAAGAAAGGTTGTCCATTCTATAGATCATGTCATGCATCAAGGGGGACATGAAGCAATAGTAGAGATATTTGTAGTAAAGGTGGAAAAGCTAGGTATACTTGTCTGCTCACCTGTCGGCATAGAATGAGTAGAACCGGTCTCCATGGCCTTAACACCAACAACCAGAGAAGTATCCATCATATGCTTCTTCCTCCTTTCCACTTCATCCTTTGTGTACCCAACTTCTATCCTTTGAATGTCGGTCGATGATGCTGGAATCACTAAGTATCTATCTTTTCCACAAAGGGCACACCCGCTCGATGACATAGATCACTAATCAGCATTGGAAATGGCAATGGGATTTTGTTTTGTTGTGGAGGCTTCGGCTTTCCTGATCACCATCTTCCAAGAAATTATATCCCTGAGCTTTATCCACTCCCGATCAATAATACACCCCAGTATTGTGACTTTTGGATGCCAGGTGATAAAATTCGTTCGGTGAAGTCATTAGGGTGCTTGAGATTAACCCAAAGCAATAATGAGCAGCCACTACTGCTCAATCACCACTCGCGCCTCTAGTCAAGGAGGACTACTATCGCCCAGCAAAAGGACTAACGACCCCCTCAAATCATCCAAAGTTTTTGTTTTGACCTTGTCCGCAAAAGCATGGATAATGTATGTAGTGCAATCCAAAAAATCATTAATATCGTTCTCGCTTCACTGTATGTTCTTGTCACTCACTTCTACATAATCTATTTTGTCCCATCAACCCAAATTCCTGCTTTCTTTTCAAGATCAACCTTGGATACTCCTTATAAAATTCCCGAACCTATGAAGAAAGATATGGATTTTGGGCCTTCGTGAACTGCTGAAACTTGTGGAAGTGCAGCGCCTCCCAAACACCAGGATACATGTTTACTACACACTCAGTAGACAATCTCCTCTCCTCTAAAATTATCCCCAAGCCAGCGGCCTTCAGTCAGTTCATAGATCGAGAATGATGTACTAGGGCCAAGGGAAATTGAGGTGCTTGAGTAGATGTGGGTGCTGGAGGTGCGTGAAGTTTTTCCAATGGATCATCAACTTCTTTGGAACGTAGTGCCGAGCGCCTCCATTTTAGAAACCTTCTCTCAGTTGCCGGTGTTTGAATATTGGTTCCTGGACCCCGCTCCTTCCTACATCTCAGACTCAAAGAAGGTAAGATGAGTGGAATCGATGCCCATGCTATCCGATGAGCTAGATATGGAATTGCAACTAGCCTCCACATGCTTCTTCCCTTTACCCTTCACATTCTCTAGAGGAGGTTTAGACTGTGTAGCTTGGGAAGGAGTGACCTCTGCTGCAATTACAACCCCTTTTGCCCTCTTTTGAGGTGCTAGCCTCTTACTGGAAGCTTTGGTCTAACCATATCTGTAAAAAAGCACAAACAAAACACATGCAGTTTCTAAGGGTTAGGAAATATCATCTTTAAATAGCTGCAGGAAAACTTTTAGATGGCTTGCCGAATGTTTTAGAACAAAATAATAAAAATTCAGCACAAAATGGAGATACAATAGACCATTTGGCGAGTCGTCGAGTTCACTTAGCGACCAGAGGGTGCTTCACCTAATGTCATAGAAACAAATAACCAAAAAGAAATCTAGAAATGGGAGATGAAAGTTATTCAGTGAGTCGTGCTGCTTATCGTGACCAACGACACTACCCTACGATATGAGTGTCTACAATCGTCAATAATATAGAAATTCAATCGAGGGTTGGGGTCGTGTCCCAAGGGAACAGTTTTGAGAATTAATAACCAATTAGAATTTCATTCAAGTTAGTTGTAGTTAAATACATTTGCAATAAAAGACATTGTTAATGCAAAAGAGGTGACACGAAAGTGTCAAATATCAAAAGTGGGTTTTGTAACAACTACTAAAACAACAAAATAAACAAGAAATCAAGTATGAGGAAATGTTCTTGGGATGTGACCGCAATACAAGTAGAGATAAATTGTTGGGTACATGCTTTCGATTGGAGATTTGCAAAATAATGGTGACTAGGCTAAGCTTTAAATGGAAATAAGTTCCCTCTCGGGCAACTTACCCCGTTTCAAATGCGTTCCTCTTGAACACCCATTTTCCTCATGAAGACCAGCCTACACCTTATCCCACTCACTCTCTCGAGCTGAGTGTTACGATATGGGACTAGGGGTCACCCTCTCGGGCTGAACATCATGTCGACCCACTCCTTAGGCCATCAGTCTAGTGATTTTGGTTTTGCGACCTCCCTCTCGGGCAAGTCGAAAACACATGGGTGGCTTTGTATTTTAAACTACAAACCCTTTATATTAAAGAACAACCATTAGGTAAAATCACCATTAAAATACATCTAACCTATCAGCAAGCAAGACCCAACAAGAATATCAACCCATATTTGCTAAATCACACCCCAAGAATGGAGGTTTTTAGCCACACATCAAGAAATAAGAAATTATACCTATCATGATAATGAAATAACCTGGGTATACGAAATTAAACCTTGAATTAAGAAAAGAAAAGTGAATAGAGAAGACCCACTTCCAACTTGGGGAGGAAGAACTCCTTTCTTCAAGTCTCCACAAAACACTCTCCAAACTTGAGAGAAAAATATTAGCTAGAATATGTTCTGAAGTAAAGTATGAATAATAACATTTTTTTTTCATATCTCTAATTTTAAATAGTATTTATAGTTATCACAAATCATGCTGCGGGAGATTGTTCGGCGACATTAGTTGTGATCGCCAATGAACTCGGTGATCCGCCTTTTGGTCAACTCATGGCCTTCAGTGTCTTTCCTTTTGCAACCTCGCATTCTGGATCATTGGGCGGTACAGTACTGCTCCGCTGAACTGATCGGTGAGTCGCCGACTGTTTTTCTCGCCTTTTGATCCACTTCCTTCAAGGCTTCGCGTACTGGAACGAAGGGCGGCTCATATCGTTTTGGTGACTAGCTAGGTTAAACTCGGCGATCTGCAGGATTCCACTTCTTGTTCTTTTCGGCCCTGTTTGCTCCGTTTTGCGCATAATTGTCCATGCTTCCACTAAAACTTCAAATACCTTAAACTTTAGCATTTTAATCAGGTATTGAGGTAAAACAAACATTCGAGGACACTATTTCCATTAAAATAAAGCACTAAATGAGTCCAATTTGTGGCTAGCATAAGCATATCGCCAAAAGTTACAAATTAATATACCAAAAATTTAGGTAAAAAAAGTTGATAAGGGGGTCAATTTGGCGAACCTCTGAGTCACTCGGTGAGCTCGACTCATCTTACCAAATGGCGCAATTGTGCTAGATTTCCAACCCAAAATCCAATTTTCATCGAATATCCTACGACGACCAATTTTAAGTACAATGTTATGCAATTAAAGCCTACCCACAATGATGACCTGTACTCATACTTCCCCCCAATTAATCTAAATTCATCCAAACAATAATTTTCCCTTAAGAACGACGCATCCAATCCAACATTGGGCAATTTCGAGTTGTTTAGTGAAATTTGAGTTACTCAGACTTCACCCACACAAAACCCAACATGCAAACCAACAATTCCTAAAATTCAAATTAATTTAGGCTAACCAAGTTATCAGCCATGCTTGATTTCAAATTAGATTACAAGTAGCATTTAAGCACACAATCGAGGCAAATAATAGATCTACGAAGTACACAAATAGATCCTCAAGAAAAATTACACACTTTAAACCAAATTCAGAAAACCAACCTCAAATGTAGACACAAGAACACTAAGAAAAAGAGAAAAGGATGGGTAACACTTCAGATTCCGACAACATGAGAACCCCCACAAAAATCAAAGATAAAAACTATGATCTAAAATATGATTGTAGGAGTGCAAGAGTAAAAAAGTTCAAAATAAGGAGAAAATTTAAATTTGAAACCGTTAAAAGGCCTTAGACCCTTCAGTTTGTGGCTCGATCGGTGAGGTTCATTTGTCTTCCGATCCACTCAGCTATTCAATTTGTCCATGATCCACGGCGTTTCTCTTCTTCTCGCTTTTTGGGTTGGCTCCTACATCTAAATATTTTTGGAAAATTAGGTGAGCTGGATCATTATCGTTGATCCATTCGGCGTCTCGCCGAATCAACCTTTTTCACGCCAAGTGGACTTGGTACATGGGCTACTTCGCTGGAACTTTAGGAGAGCTGGAGGCTCACTCGGCAACTGGTTGATTGACTTTTGCAAACTCCACCTTCTCTTTGATCCTTTTCGCATCGTAAGGCCCTTGTGTTGTTTTTAAGCCTTCATTGTTTCATATCAACATGTTAACATAAGTTATGAACACAAAACATGCATTGAGGACACTAGTTCATTGAATAAGAAGCCCTAAATGAGTTGAAATTCCCGACTCTTCAGTATACTCGTGCGCCAGCTTAAATAAAACCTGAACAAACCTCCATAACCTTGACATATACATAAAATAGCTAAGACTACAAGAATAAGATACTCAAAACTAAGTATCCATACTCTCAATGATCATCTAGGACTTTGAATCCCTCAAATTGGAGCTCGGTTGAGGAAGAAATGCCCTTTTCAAAATAATAAATAAAGCTGAAAATTCGCTATATAAATAGCCAAGATCTGGTTGCTGAAAGTCCAATAGTAGTCACGAAAAGTCTGATTTTTTGTCACTAAAATCCTGCACCAGATATCATTACTTCAGCTGATTTGCTCAAACTCTAAATTCTCTGACAAGGCATCCAATAATCGTTTAGAACCATGTGTGTGAAAATGAAATACGCTACCCTATTGAATTCGATATACCAGGCTCAACGGAACTATCAAAACTTTTATCCGACGTCGCTTTAATGAAAAGTGGACCCCACACCCAAGTTGTTTTTTAAGTTAAAAGCCACAAGAAGGCTAAAAAAGAGGCCGGAAGCGTAGGGAACTGTATGAAAGTTTGTTCTAGGTCAAACTCAACATTTTGGAGCTAACCGCGCTGACGAAATTCTCATTAGAGCATGTTTACCAAAAATGTCGACCGAAGTCAACCCTTGGCTTAAACTTCGAATTTAATATGCCTAACGGTACTAACTTACATTAGAAGTCTCAGGGCCAAAAAAACCATGCCCTAGCCCAAAATGTTCCATACAGAGATGATGAAACCGTCAGAATTGCATTCTGAGGCCGTCTTCTTGAACTTTTGACTGAAGTCAACCATTCAAGTTTCAAAGGTTCCAAAATGTGGAAACTGGCATAAAAACTATATGAACAAACATGTGACCAATGTATCAGTTTAAACGTTGCTACATAAAAGCACTAAGTGATGTGCATGAGGCATAAACACATAAGTGACCTGGAGGTCATTACCGTATATATGGTCAATAAGAGTAGTGGGTAGTGATAAAGCTAGTTGGTGTTGAAAGTAGACAGTGGTATTATAATGCTCCATATTACATACAACAATTGAGAAAGAAATGATCTTACATTGTGCAATCGAATAAATAGGACAGAAAATCAAAGAGCAAAGACTTCACATTAGATTAGTCCAAAAGTGCTTACAACTAAATAAAACATTAAACAGTCCTAAAGATCTTATTTATAATTCTTAGAACTTAATTTTACTATATCTTTCAATTATTTTTTCATGTTTTAATTACCGTAATAACTTGAAGAAAAATTAAAATATAACAACTTAGCCTAAAAAAATGTATTAATTAGGTATGACAAAGAGTATTAACTAGAGTTAAATCTATAACCTCTATATTTTGGTATGATGAATAGCATTGATTAGAGGCATATCTAAAATCTAACCGTATTAAATTTCACACATGTACACAATTTAAATATGTTTTCCTTTAATTATTTTGTATACAAATATATAGTCTTATTTTGAAAGATTATTTTGAATTCTTTTGAATCCTTATTCCCTCAACTTTAATTTTTTGTCTTATTTTCTTTTTTACCAAATATAGAGAAAAATTAGAAAATTATTATTTCTGAAAAAAGAAAAAAGATCTTATTATTTTATGCTACGGTACATGTCGCGACCTAAACAATCGTGAGAGGCACCAACACTAAGTGCTGGTGAGAGAAGCAATTATGCATGTCAACCCAGAAATAAATAGCCAAATAATAGTTTCACCAATTAAACCAAGTTTCATAACTAAAAACCGTAACAACAAACGTATACGGAAATATATCCCCTAGAATCTGAAAGTCATGTACCAAAATAGTTACAAATCTAGAATGCGGGGATGCAACTCCAAACCAAAAAATGTCTATGTCACGCCCCCAGTCTACACCCTGAATGTGAATGGCACTCAGAAACAATTGAGCGAACCCTTGGCTGGGCTAACTATGATTAACATGACTCTATGAGATACACATAAGCTTAAATATATGACCATATAAAATTTAAATAGAAACTTTAAGACCACTTTGAAATACCTAACTTAATTAATAAGTTTAAATTAAACATCCAGAGAAAACAGTGGAAACATATAACTCTGTCTGCCTATGAAACTTCTATTCTTCTAGATAAGTGTCGGGACAAGACCCACGACACCTCAAATTCTACTAAAATTGAATAAGAAAATGAAGTCCCTCGAAAGCAAGGAGGCCTCACCAAAAGGTGTCTACGAGTGCAAAGTTATTTCAATGGAACACTTGTTGATGATCTTGAACTGCTGTATCTATATCATAAAAGCTGCAGAGCGAATGACAACAGTACATGGAATGTACGAGTATGTATTTTGGTTGAAATAAAATAATAATTGAACCGATGGCAGAAAACTTATCATGTAAACAATATATGAACATGTAGTGAAAGCCATTTGTACTTTACAATATAATTTGATATGCAATACCAACAATATCATGGACATAAAACTTTACTCTATGAGGAGTTTCTCCAACTGACAACCATTACTATGAGTCAAGCAATGATACAAATTTTTGTCCACGTTGTAAGGGTAATCCTATCTCCTGTCAAGGTATAAGACGTTCTTGTAACTATGGATCTATCTAATAGGTCTTCGTCACACGACAAATCGATGAAATCTTATACTATGCTGGCGATGCCTTTATATAGAACGTGAGTTAAAATAGACTCTTACCCTATTATGTATGTGATAATACTCACAAAATATTCAATATCCATTATGCTCAATCAACCTTTCCAAAGAAAGGAACAATTACTCTACTTTATTTTCCACTTTTTTTACTAAAGTACTTTTCAGAAACATCAATTATACTCTTTCTTTTTCTCCACTATCAAATAGTACATATGAAATCATTTGATTCTTCCTTGAAAGGCTTATTTTAAAACTTGCATTTAAAACATATACATATGAACTTATCTTGCAAGTCTGAAATTGATATATAATAAAATCTCATGTAATTATCTTTGAAATCATAACTTTGATAAATCATTAGGGTTCATGTGATACTAAGCATGAACAACAATTTAGAATTTCAACATACATAGTAGAAATCAAAACCTCAACTCTTAAGGAACCAAATTCATAATTTCCAAGACACTATGGGTAAAACCCTAAACATAACTTTTTCTGACTGAATTTAGATGTAGGGTATGCGGATTAACTAGTTAAACACTATGAATAGTCGTATATACCTAGAAGAAAAAGGTTCTTGAAGAAGCTTGAATCCGAACTCTATTGGAAACCTTGAAACCCTAGCTTTGGTGTCTCTTGAAGTTCTTGAGTGTAGATTATTTTTTGAGAAAGAGAGGGTTGAAAGAATTAGAACTAATTGACTTTTCCTTTTAGGAGAAATTATTATTCGTGGGTTAAGGTTTAGGGATGACTAAAAGAAAAGAACATCCCTCCTCAAGCATGAAAAGAAGAGGAAACTACAAGAATTCTGAAGTAACGTATGTGGTTGTGAAACCGAAGCTTAGTTCGCGCGACACTTAACGCAACCTTAACAGAACACTGACTTTGCCCTCCTATGATAACACTCAAAACCCTCCAAAACTAATTAAAAGAGTGAGAGATCGTGTTAGTAAAAACCCAATGAAGAGTCGTGGTCGAATCCCACTAGGAATGGTATATAATAGAGAATTTCTTATCAAAATATTTGGACTTTGAATTAGCTCATTTGCAATCGTAAAAATAATAGGGTGGATGGTACCACCAACTTAATATATATCTTTGTTTCTCAATTATCAGAATTAAACTAAAGTTTCAAAGAAATCAAGAGGTAACAAGATTGGAAATCGATGTCACATAGGGGTGAGGATGTTCCTCTATAATGATGAACATTCACGAATAGGCTAAGTCATCTTCATTGACACTATTCATCTTTCGGCCTCAAATCATCTATCCGTAGAATCTCCTTTCGGTCTCGTCTAATTGCCAATCCTAAACAACCCATTACCTTACTATATTCTCTCTTTCAAGAATAAGGCAAATATAACTGACCCATAATATCTCTTTCAAACAATCTATATAGATCAAACCTAAATTGCTACTATTAAAGTAATTACCCACTCCAATCAATCTCTTTCAAGCATTAACAAGAGATCGGAAGTAGGAATTAAATTTGCAACCTTAACACTTGAGTTAACCCCATGGTAATTAGAAAAAAATCATGCATGAACAACAACAATAACAAATCATAGCACAATATCCACTACATTAAATCAACACCCAAAGCCATTTGAGTGCCCCTAGATCTTGAGGTTTCAGCCATCAATCACAAAAGGTAATGAAATTATACCTTTCATGAAAGCATCCATAGGTAACATAAAGCAATTAAGAGTAAAACCACATTGGATTCAACTTCAATATATTAAATTTAGACTCTAAATTGTGAAACACCAAAAGCAAGAAAGGTTTATTCAAAGGTAAAGTGTTCTCAGACTCTCTCCTCTCAAAAGCAGTACTTTCTAAACTCTCTCTACTAAAGACTGTACTTAAAATAGTATCTTTTGGGTTATATATATTTTCCCAATATATGGCCCAAAAATCCATCATGCGATTGACTCGGCCACATTAATTGGGTCCGCAAACGTACTCGGTGAATCTCCCTTCAATCCTCAGCTCGCCTGTGATGGTCTAGGTCTCAGGTGTTTGAATCTCAATTGGAAAACTTGATTGAGTTAGCCTTCACGTTCGGTGAATCGCCAAATACCAAATTGGTTCGCCTTTCTAGCATTTAATTTTGCACTGCACACTATCACTTTGGGCGATGTGCATTAGGACAACCGTTCTCACTTGACACGGTGCCTTCTCTAATGGAGTCCATTGATCTTGTTTGATAAAAATAAGTGTTATGCACTGTCAATTTGGGCGAGGTCGTGCTCTGTTGGTGATCCTCCCTTCATGTTAGGAGATCAATAATGTTTACTTTGCATTTCTTTTTATATTTTTGTCCATTGTTTCAAGCAACCGTCCTTGCATTGTCCAATTGTTTTCATAGCTGAAAATCATCCGTATTCTATTAGGAAAGGATAATGTTAGGCATTGAGGACACTGATTTTTGAGCAAAATGGACCTTAAATGAGTGCAAATCTAGCAATCATCAACACCCAACTTAAACTTTTGATTGTTCTCAAGTAAATGAAGAACACAAAAGGCTTAATTAAGGTGTCTACAACGGTACTCAATGAGAGCGAACTCGGAAGTGCAATAGCAAGACTAATGTCAATAGCATTTATCCTCAATCACGATCAAAAAGCTTCTAATGATGACTAGCGAGTCTCAACACAAGCTTAAGCTCAACTTAGTTTCTTGTCTAATGCAAGAATATGTTTCAACAAATGCATTCAAGTGCCCTCACATCAACAACAATTGCATGCTCTCACTAAGAAAATCAACAAAGGTGAAAGGAATTAATGAAACTCTCACTCTTTCAAAAGAGAAACACATGAATGTTTTGTCCCAAAGGATTGCCTATATTTTCCAATCATAACACTACCTCGTTCATGCAAGATCTCAAGGGTCATTTCATCTTTTTTTGCAGTTCACTTGGCTTATATTCATTATTCATTTCCACACGTCAACTTAGGCTTTTGGCCTAAGTTAAGTATTCAGACATCACAATACTACAAAAGGATTTTAGGTGAGAAGTTAGAGATAATTTGGTTCAAAAGGCATTCTTTTGGTTGACAACAAATGGGTTAGACTCAAATGATGTCGAAATGGACTCACATCCTCACAAGGTACTCACAAATGGTTTGTAGATGATATTGTTCCCTCATTGATTTGTTTTCCATGATCATGTCTCACATTCACCAAGATTCACACAATAAGACTAACAATGCAAATTCAAGAAATCCACATGCATGCTTACAAGTAAGACCGAACAACACATAGAACTTCAAAATACACTCATTTAGCACATCCCGAAAAGATCAAAATCATATGTGTCGTCTTTATTGCAGGACTCACATTAAATGCATATATTGAAAAAATGATTCAAAGAGATCGCTGAAAGGTGTAACCACATCAGTTTCATCCACGCAACACAAACACAATGCATCATGATTATCATCAGTACTAAGCAAGACATCGATACTGAACACAATCGATCCTCAAATTGTTATCAATTAAAACTTCAAGCATTTCACGATTTAAGCTCATGGGGGGTTGCAATGTCAAGGGAAAAAAAAGAAATGGAGAATAAATCTTTAGCCCAAAAGAGGACTCTAATATGAACAAAAATTAGTTCTACAATTGTTCAAAACTCACAATAGCAACAATACAACAAAAATGGGAATATTGGCATGAAGGCCCTCACCCTACTAAAAATAGAATGCATTGTCCTTAATGCAAATGAAATAAAAGTACTGGGAGGTTGAGATAAAGGGTCCCCTTGATTGGCCACGCCTATGGAAAACTCTAATCTAGAGTCTCGGGAGTTGAAACCTCAAGAGGGGCATCAATGCCCGGTAAAAAGATCAATGGAGGTAGCAGGGAAAGCTCAGTTGAACCATCAGTTCTCGACGCAGTAGTAAGAGGGATGGGAGAGTGTGGAGTTACTACACTAGACCCAACCTCTGATGTCTCTCAAAAAGATCTCTTTGTCACTGCCACAAGAATGACCTCATCAATCTCCTGGAGCTCTCTCAGTGTCTCAACAATCCCCTACTCATCAGCCTGTAACTCCTTCTCATAAGTCTCCTCGGCAAACTCCGCATCGACCCTCCCACTCTTATCCTTAGCCACTGTCTCATTAGGCATAGCAAACTAAGGCTTAGAAACTAGTATATATGGAAGGCGAACCTCTCCCCTAAGCATAGATATGCTAATTGACTGTAACTGGAACCCTTTCATTCCCAGGGTAGCAATCTTCGCCTTCATGGTGTCTGGTGTGTCAGAGTTGCCCCGATTTTCTCCCGAGCCAAAATCTTAGTAGTAAGATCATCTATCCTCAGAGTGTGACACTCAATATCACCCTCACACTTGACCCTCTGCTCAATCAAAGGGGCCAAGGCCATCTAAGTTGCCTGGTTGATGAGCTTGGGCATGTCCGTCTCAACCCGGGCAACTCTAACATATGTTGAGAAGGTTAGACAGATCATAGCATGGGTAAAAGGGGGATGAGAAATAGGAGAGTGGTGAGTTCTTAACACAGTCGCAACAACACACATAGGAACACAATGACCAGTAGTGGAAGAATGTGTGGAAATACCTATCTCTCCCTAAAAGGAGCTTGTGTGCTAGTCTCGAATGCCAAGGTAGTGGCAGTAACCACGGGTATAGTCTCTAGTGATGTTGGGTTCCTTCGAGCTGCATTATCCTCCCGTAAACACTTAGCCTCGATCCTTTTAATCTATTGGAGGAGTCCGGTGTGATACCTACATTTGTTTTACCCTGAAAGGGAACTTCTTCTCTCTTGCACAACTGACTAATAAGCGTTGAAAAGTTAAGAGAGGTCTGCTTTGGTCTGGACCGTAGTAATAACTTATCTACAATTATTTAGCCAACATTTATCTTTTCTTTAAATAAAAGAACCCACTAGCACTACCATTGGATGCCAGATTATTCACAACGCCTAAATCACTCTCCAAATCCAAATAAAAAGGTGAGTGATCGTCGTCACTAAAGACTCAACAAAGAGTCTAGGTCGAATCCTAACAAGAATGATGTACGGTTAAAATATAATTATAGAATTAACAAGAAATTAATTCACTTGAAGTTGAAATAAAAACAAATGGGTGGAGAACTCCACCAACTTTAGTAGTAGCAATTCTGAACCTCAATTATCAAAATGGAAATTGTAGACGAATCACAAATCTAAAGGACCCTTGGGGTGTGGGGATTAGTTGTCGATTTTTCTTGGGGGATAGTGGAATTTCTCAATGTAGCTAATAAATCACAAATAGGCAAGGCCAATATCAATGATGCTAATCTTGTTTCGATCTCAAAGCATCCTTGCATATAATTTTCTTTCTATATCATCTATACGCCATTTCTAAATAACCCAAAACCATAGGACTACAATCAACTACTCTAACTACAACTATTGAAAAACTTACCCACTTGCCTTAGTCTGTTTAGAGTACCCCTACATGATCGAAACTAGAATAGGCCACCTCAATTCATAAGTTAATCATCCGACAATAATTCAAATTTGTAGTTAACAGACATAACCAGAGCAATTCAGCATACCTAATAAATTAAATCAACATCCAACCCCGTAATCACACCCTAAGAGTTTGGAGTTTTAGCAAAACATTACACTTAGAACTTACCTCGCATGAGATTAGCCATGGGTAGCATACATTTGAGTGTTTACTAGAAGACTCACTTCGAATCTAATTTCAATTTCCCGAATTCAATTTTACAATTGAAAGATTCCACAATAAAACATGTTATTGCTCAATGGAACATGTTTCTCTCTCTAGAAAAGTCAAGGATACTTCTCTTTACTTTTCCATACCCTCTTTCTCTCTCCTCTGGGCTATTACAGTTTCCCAACATTTTGCCGAAAAAGTATTGTCGTGTCCCTTTTGGTGATATTAGCTCAGTTCACCATGTGCATTGGGGAAATTACCTTGGAGATCCCTTCAATTCCTTAAATCTCATTAGGAGATCCCATAAGAGTCCGCCTTGGAGAATTTGACAACTCACTGATTTTCACCTCGTATCGCCCTTAGAGCTGTCATCTTATCTGCCAGCACTATCAGATCCGGTGATATCTACTTGTTTCACCCTATGTAGTTCGGTGGCTCGCCCTTCTAATATCACATTGTCAACTGACCTAAGGCATATGTTAGTAAGTTATCAATTTAGGCGACGTCATATTCAATTGGTGATTTTTCCTTTATGTTAGGTGATCTACAATGTTCACTTTGCACTTCTTTATCTTTTTTTGGCCATTCTTTCAAACATCATTCCTTGCTTTGTCCAATTGCCTTCATAGTTGTGAATCATCAACCTTTGATTAGAAAAGAACAAAATTAGGCATTGAGGACACTAATTACTGAGCTAAATGGATCTTAAATGAGTACAAATCTACCACTCATCAACACCTCCAACTTAAAATTTGGCTTGTCCTCAAGTAAATCAAGAACACAATAAGCTCAATAAGGGTGTCTTCAATAGTACTCAATGAGAGCTAGCATATAAGAGCCATAGAAATATTACTCTCAATGGCATGTTATCCTAAATCATGATAAAAAAGTATTAAATGCTAACTAGCTACTCTCAAGACAAGTTCAAGCTCACTTTAAGTTCTTGTCTAATGCAAGAACATGTTTCAACAAATGCATTCAACTGTGCTCACATCAAGAATGACTCCATGATCTCACAAATTAAATTAAAAAAAGGTAATAGGAATCAATTCTACAAAGAGACATCAATATTATACAAAATCGTTTGTCAAATTGTTTTGAATGGAAACTTCAAGCATTTCAAGATTTGAACTCATAGTGGGTTGCAACATCAAGAGTGAACGAGATAGAATCAAAGAGACATACATTTACCCAAAAGAGCACTATTACTATAGATAACAACATACAATAAAATGGGGAATAATGGAACGAGAGACCTAACCCCAGAAAAAAGAAGAATGTAGTGTCCTCAATTGAAAAAAAATGATAAAGGTAGAAGAACCCCCTGAGTAAGCACTGGTACTGGTCACCTACTCTGATCAACGAGTCACCAAGTAGACCTAGATCGCCTATTGAGTCTGTAAATAGGGACTATATGTCGTCCTTCACTTTGGCGGTCTAACTAAATTTTGCCCAAAGTTACTGTGTAAATCACCTTTCTCACATGAGCATCACTAAAATACCATTATGCTACCCATTTTTCATGCCTGATTAGGTGGAGTGCAGTGATTTTGCCCAATGATGTCATCACATCGCTAAAGAGGTGATGAGAATCACTAAAATCAATAGTAAGCACCTATGGTTGATCCTCTCAAAGGGCAGAATCGTTGGAGCTTCGCCTACTGTGTTTTTCATATTTGCCGAGTTGCTCAGACCATCGCCCATTACTCAATACCTATACATGATAACACCCACATTTTTTAAAACAACTAACACATGGGTTGCCTCTCAAGAAGCGTATGATTTAACATCTCGACACGACATGGATATGTTCTTCAAATATTATCAAGATATACCAGTTCAACAACCCTCACGTCATGACCTTCTCCAATGTATAGTTTAAATATATGACCATTTACTGTGAATCACATCGCTTGTGCATTTTCAATTTGAACCACTCCATTCCATAAACTTGTGTGACATTCCATTTGGATCTGTGTTTACCTGGCAATAGTTTTAACCTTAAATTGAATAACTTGACTAACTCCACCACCGAAAACTCATGGGGTAGTATCTTAGCATCATTAAATCATTTAAATTTCTCCTTATTTAGTGTTGAGCTTTCAAACCTTGTAAGGAAAACTTATTTAGCTTAAGGATCTAGCGCACATGGTTTCTGAAGGCTACATCCCAGTTTATGTTTATCTTCTTCAATGTCAATAATGCCTTGTGTTCTAGTTTCACCGGATGATGGTTAGCTTCCCAAACACCAACTTGTAAGGCGACATACCAATGGGAGATTTGAATTTCGTAATATAGGCCGAAAGTGCATCATCAAGCTTGCTAGACCAGTCAATACGATGTACATTTACTGTTTTGGCCAACATACTTTTTATTTCTCGATTAGACACTTCAACTTGTCCACTGGATTGTTGAGAGTATGGTCTTTCGACTTTATGTTTGACCACATATTTAGAGAGTTGGTCTGCAAATTAATGATTGAATAAATGTGGTCCGCCATCACTTATAATAGCCCTTGTATTACAAAATCCTATGAAGATGTTATTTTTGATGAACTTTGTAACACTCCGCGCTTCATTGTTTGGTAAGCCTGTCGCCTCTACTCAGTTCGAGACATAATCCAGTTCTACAAGGATGTAGTTATTCCCAAAAGAACTAGGATATGGACATATGAAATCAATCCCCCAAATATCGAACAATACAATATCATGATCTGGGATAGTGGCAATTCATGTCTTCTAGATGTACTACTCCACTAAAGATTACATTAGGTATAACATTTTAAAAATGTGTGGGCATCCCTAAACAGTGTAGGCCCATAATAGAAACTTATAAAAGTTTAAAGGTTGTACGAATACCCCCATGATGGCACTTGTTGGAGAAGCATGACATGCTTCAAGAATCTCATTTATTTCCACCTCCGGCATACAACGATGAATAATATTGTCAACACACTCATCCCATATATACTTCTTCACATTTAATAGGGATTTTCCTATTAGATGGCTATTCAAATCATCAGGTAAGTGCCCAAACACATTAAAATTACTGAAATCCGCATTCCAAAGGACAGATAGTTGAGAAATTACCATTACTGATTCATACTGGAAAGCATCATCAATGTGTTTTTCTTCCACCATTCTAGCATCTGCCTCAAACCCTAAAAGATGGTCGGCCACCTGATTCTCACACCCCTTTCTATCTTTCAACTCGAAGTCAAACTCTTGAAAAATTAAAACCCATCAAATCAGCCATGGCTTAAACTCTTTTTTTCCATTAGGTACCTTAAGCCTGTGTGGTCTATGTAAACCACAACTTTGGTACCTGATAAATATGCTAGAAAAGTCTTAAACCCATATACCACAACTAACTTTTCTTGTTCAGTTGCAATGTAATTCTTTTGAGCACAATTCAGTGTTTTGCTTGTGTTGGCCAAGAACAACTCTTAAAGCCAAACCACTAGCTTCACACATCATTTCAAAAGGAAGATTCTAATCAAGGGCAATGATTATTGGGGTTGAGACAAGTTTCTCCTTGAGTGTTTTGAAAGCCATCATGCAAGAGTCATCAAAAAAAATCTGCTTTCTTTCTCAAAGAGTGTACACAATGGAATAACAATATTGGAGAAATCTTTGATAAAACATCTATAGAAGCTGACACGCCTAAGAAAACTCTTCACACCTTTCACAAATATTGGGGGAGGTAATTTTTCGATCACCTAAATTTAAGCTGGATCAACTTCAATACCTACCCTGAAAATTTTGTACCCAAGCACAATTTCCTCTTTCACCATAAAGTGATACCTCCAAATTTAGAACCAAATTTTAATTCACACACATTTTTAACGCCATTTCCAAATAGTTCAAACATTCTTCAAAATAATCCCACACAACCGAGAAATCATCCATGAACACCTCCATAGATTCTTCTACCATATCTTAAAAGATCGATAGCATACAACGTTGAAAAGTGGTTGGAGTATTACATAGTCCAAATGGCATTTGCTTGAATGCAAAAGTACCATAGGGGTATGTAAATGTTGTCTTTTGAGGATCCTTTTGAATACTAATGGAGATATGGTTGTACCCGAAATACCCATCTAGAAAGCAATACCACCCTTTCTGGAAAGCCTATCAAGCATTTGATCAATAAAGGGCATTGGAAAATGATTTTTTTCTGTCCAAGAATTTCGCATTATATAGTCCATGCATATATGTCACCCAGTAGCGGGTCAAATGGAAACTAACTAGGCCATGTAATTGAGAACTACCGTGATACCACCGTTTTTTGAAACACATTTTACTAGACTCACCAATTGACTTTTCGTAATTGGGAAAATAACTCCCACATATAACTATTTAATTATTTGTTTCTTCACCACTTCTTGCATTTTAGGACTTAATCATCTTTGATGTTTAATACTGGGTTTACAATCTTCCGCCAAGTTTATTTTGTGAGTGCATACACACGTGAAATACCCTTAATATTGGCAATAGACCACCCAAGGCTTTATTGTGCCTCTTAAACACTATGATCAAGAACTCCACTTGCCATTGTTTAAGATCACTAGAAATATTTACCGAAAGTGTGTTGTTTATCTCCAAGAAAACATATTTGAGATGAGTTTAAAGCTCATTCAACTCCAATTTTTTTTGTTTAATGATGGATGGTTTTGCTGGTGGTGCTTCTCGACTAGACAAGTCAAGGTCGAGTTTATCTTAGGAAGAATTATGTGATACCATACCTACAAGAGCAGCCACAATCTCATCATATTTGTTAACCTCTCTTGATCATAATTTAGTAGCACTTGAGCCAAAGGCTCCCTACAATAGGTTGTAGTTCCAATACGTGTTACGGCGTCGTCAATTTGATCCATGTGAGACACAACATGTATGCCACTTGGGTATTTTATGGATTTGTGAATATTGTAGCGAACTACCTCCTCATTGACTCTGAATTTCAATTAACCACCTCTTACATCAACTAGCGCTTTGCCCATAGCCAAAAATGGCCTACTAAGAATAACCGTCATATGCATGTCATTCTCATAATCAAGCACCACAAAGTCAGCTGGGAACACAAATTTGTCAACCTTCACTTAGCATATCATAGAATATACCCACCGGTTTCTTTATGGAGAAATCAACCATTAAAAGTCTCATGTTTGTTGGCTTCTTTTTCTCATGCCCAAGTTGATTAAATACCATCAAGGGCATTAAATTTATGCTTGCTCCAAGATCACACAAAGCTTTTGCAAAAGTACACTAACCAATCGTGTATGGAATCGTGAAAGCTCTCTGATCATCTCTCTTGAGAACATCATTCTTCTTCACTACCGCACCATATGTTTGTGGCAGCTCAATGGTTTCACAGTTTATTACCCTCTTTTTAGTCAAAAACTCCTTCATGCATTTGGCATAACCCGTCATTTTGGTCAAGCCATCCACCAATGGAATATTCATTTTCAAATCTTTTACTATATCCACAAACTTTTGGAATTTTGCATTGTCAGTTTGCGTAACCGAAGGTGTGATTTTTATTGGTGGTAATGCAAACGACGACACTATTTTTTTGTCACATTTTCTTATGGCATACCTTCTACTTTTTTCTCCTGACTGTGATCCATTTACTTTGGTGATTCGTTATCGGTAATCACCTTATATTATCTAGTTTTCTTTTCCTTATTTCCTCTGGTAATGTCTTTCCACTTCTAGTAACAATGGTGATGAGTGGTAGATTTGAACTCATTTAAGGTCCATGCCATTTAGCTCAATAATTAGTTTCTTCTGGAAACCTTGTCTTTTTAATCAAATATTGATGAGTTGCATCTATGAAGGTATGGGATAGGACAAGTACTGAAGTTTAAAAGAATGGCCAAAAATATAAAATGAAGTGTAAACTGAACATTGTTGATCGACTAACATGAAGGGTGGATCGCCATTGAGTACAACCTCACCAAATAGCTCATAGCACTTGTGTCTATCAAAGAAGGTCGACGAATTCTAGTCGAAAAGGCGATGCGCCAAATTACAACAATGGTCCTGATGCACATCACCCAAAGTGAAGTGTGCAAAGCAAATATTTAATTCTCGAATGGCAAACTAAGGTGGTATATGATGATTGCTGAACGTGAAAGGCACACTTGATCGAGTTCGGCAACTGAGGCTCAAATACCTGAAGACTAGAGCATCATAAGGCGAGTTGGGGAGAGAAGGGTGATTCACTAAGAGAGTTAGGCAAGCCTGACTTATGTCGCCGAATTGGTTACTAAGTGGATTTTGTGCCAACTTTGGAAAAGTATAAATAGCCCAAATAATACATTTTACAAGGTCGGACTACTGAGTTCAAGTGAAAGTTTTTTGAGTTAGAGTTATAGAACACTTTACTTTTGAAAGAATACTTTTCTAGGTCTTGGGGTTTTATAATTTGAAGCTTGAAATTGATAAATTAAAATTGTATCAAAAGTGGGTTTACTCTTAATTGCGTCACACCATGTTACCCATGGGTGCTTTCATGGATGGTATATTTTCATTATTTTTTTGTGATGGGTGGCTAAAACCTTAAGATCTATGGGTGCTCAAATGGCGTTGGGTGTTGATTTAATGTAATGGGTATTATGGTATGCAATTTTTTTTTTGTAAATGCATTTATTTGGTCTAATTACTAATGGGTTTACTAATGAATTAAGATTGCAAACTTAATTCCTATTTATGATCTCGGAAGTATACTCGGAAGAGATAAATTGCAGTAGGTAATTAGTTAAATACTAGAAACTTAGGTTAGATGTCTATGGATTTCTTGTAAAAAGAGGTTATGGGTCCGATCTATTTGCCATATTCTTGAAAGAGAGAGTAGAGTAAGGTATTGGGATTCTTAGAAATGGCATATAGATGAGACCAAAAGGAGGTTCTATGCATAGAGGCTTTGAGATCAAAAAAAGATTAGCGTCAATGACGATGACTTAGCCTATTAATTATTTTTCATCAATTAGAGCAGCATAATCACCCCTATGTGACATTGATTTCTGATCTCCTCAACCCGAGATTAATTATTAACTCTTGATTTAATTTCGATTTTAGTTTAATTTTGATAATTGATAACCAAAGCATTATATTCAGTTGGTGGTTACATCCACCCAATTTTTCTAACTAGTAAAAATGAGATGATTTGAAGTCCAAATTTCTTTTTAATGGATTCTCTAGGATATACCATTCCTTGTGGGATTTGATTTTGACTTTTCGTTGGGTTTTTTTTACTGACGACGATCTCTCACCGTTTTAATTTGTTTTAGAGGGTAATTTGAGCATTATAAAAAATTACACCGTTGTTGGGGAGTTGTGGTTGAGAATTCTTGTTGAGAAATTAGATTTTAATTTTGTCTATTTGTAGTAGATTTGTTGTTTGGTGTTTTTCTTGGTAGATTTGCATGTTTACAAGATGAGTGACCATGGGAGTGACAATGACAGTAACTATGATAAAAACGAAAATATGGGTGATCTTAGTGACATGCACATTAATGTAATTCAAACCATGAGACCAATCCAGATACCTCCTACAACTAGGAGGAGAGTGCTTAACATCACCGGAACTATGTTACAATTGCTCTAAATTGAAAGGAAATTTAGGGCGTCTATCTCACAAGGATCCCAATAATCACCTTAGGAATTTCAAGAAGGAATGTGGAATCATTATGTTCAAGAATATCTCTCAAGAATCCATAAGGTTGAGGTTATGCCCGTGCTGTATAATGGGAGAGGCTACAAGATGGTTGACATAGTTGCCAAATGATTTTATTACTTTGTGGGATGAGCTAACTGGGGCATTCCTGGAAATATTCTTACCATCCTCAAATATGGTTAAACTTCTCCACCAAATCCAAAATTTCAAATGTATTGTAGGTGAGACTTTGTATGAAATGTGGCTGAGGTTAAAGAAGTTACTATTGAAATGTCCAACACATGGTGTTCCGAAAAGTTTACTACTCCAGTACTTTTATTACAAGCTTGTTTCAGTGAATAAAGGTGTGGTTGATCACTTAGTAATTGGTATTTTGATGAGATAGCCATATAATGTAGCTTCGTTGTTGCTAGATGATATGTCAAAGGTTAACGGAGCATGGCATACACTATCGAGGACCAAATGTCTCTTCTACAAGTGGGTTTTAGAAAAAAAACAACTCGGAAAGGATCATGAAAGGGATGAAAACATGGCCAAAATGATGACACAAATCAATTTTTTTTCTTAACATGTCATGGGAGTAGACCAGGACTGTAAATGTGGTTGGAACCAATAGTAGGAAGTGCCAGTTTGAGGCTAAATTCGAGGCTTTATATCATGAAGAAGTTCAATACTTAGGAATCAAGTGGGGGGTTCTCACAACCATTATCAATGATAAAGTGGGAACTAAGGTTGGAACAAGGATAGATATAGTAGTTGGAAATATTGGAGGGGTGGAAATTAGAGAGAGAGGGAGATGGAAAAAGATTGATATGTGCCTCCCCATGATCGTCCATGCTTAAAAGAATCAGGTGGGTTAGAATGAATGTGAATGGAAGACAAGCTTGTTAGGATTTACAACAAGGTTGAAGGGTTTGAAAAATGATTTAACCACTTTATCTCAGACGGTGACTTCACACTCAGTTTCTATCAAGCAGTTGGAGACCTAACTGGGTCAAATTGCCACTCATCTAAATCCATGGCAAAAGGGAACTTTCCCTAGTGACACGATCCCAAACCCCAAAAATAATTGTTAAGTTTGGGCAATATGTCATGCCACGAAGTTAAATAAGGAACTTCTTGGGAGGCAACCCAAGTCTTTATTGTTGTTTTTATTGCTTTCAAGTAACGTGCATTGTGAGTTTAGATTTAAAAGTATTTGGAGGATTGAAGAAGGAAGAACAGTTGAAGAAAAACCCAAACAACGGTCCACCAAAGGCACTATATACACTATTTTTGTCTGTTTTCTGAGCTTGAAAAGATTGAAAGGTGTACTGTCAAGATTGGCGATCAGAACTCCAAAAGGTGATTCACTGAATTGCACTAAGAGGACTCCATTGGATCTACCAAATCAGCCTTCATGTTTGATGTTTGTTCAGGAAAGTTCAGCGAGCTGAATATCCAGGTGGCGATTAACCAAACACCTATGTTAGTCGATATCACAAAATGAGCTTGATATAAAAGGTCCAAGTGTCTTTTCAAATTAAAAAATCAATATCTTTAAAATTTGAGATCTTTTTTTATTTTGTTTCTTTTGCATTGTGCATTCTGAGTATTTCTTAGCCGCGTGTGAGCATATTGAAGGTGCTAGGAATGCATATTCTTAAATTTTTTGTCAATCCAACCCCAATCCCTAAATTTCTTGATTATTCTTACTTAAAGATTAGTGTTTCAACTTCTGGTTGTTATTTGTGAGTTTTGTAGGCATGTAGTGTGTGGGCTTGAGCTATTTAAATATGTTTAAGGGCCTCATTTTGATGGGTAGCATCATATTGTTGAGATTGAACTGTTCCTATGTGATCTTAATTGTGGATGCTTGTAAAATTGATGAATTGTGATTGTGTTGGTTAAGTCGCTGAATCAAATTGTTTAATTTGTTGGATCTGTATCTAATTTCATGTGAATGAAGTCTGAGTAGCTCAATCTTGACCTAATTCCATAATTTTTCCCAATGTTAGACATGGTGACTCTTTCTTAAGGACAAATCATCAATAACTGCAATGCTTAGTGATAAATGGGGGAAATCTGAGTTCCCATGGGTAGAAAAATAAATAGATGGAGTGTAAAGTTGAGGGAAACTAGTATTTTTTGTGTATATTGTTTTTCTGTGAACATTTGGCTCTAGGTTGAAACTACGTTTTCGGCGAGCATGTCTTAGCTCACCAAGGAAATTAGGCAAATCGTCAAGTAACACCTAACTCCCCTTCTTTTGAATGCGTATGGCCTTGGGTACTATTATATTCAGCGTGCTTGTTTTAGTTCGCCGAACCCACTTGGTGAGTTACCGAGTGGGAGAGGATATCGCCATTGATGCCTGTTACTTTCCCTTTTGAACTTTAAGTTTCGACGAACTTGCCTTAGCTAATTGAAACTAACTCGGCGAATCACTGAGTTGGCATTGACTTTGCCTTTTGTGCCTGAGCCCTAAATAATTTGATACTGTCTAATTCAGCAAGCTCACCGGAGCTCGCTGATCATGTTTGGCACATCACCTTCTTGTTAGGTGATCCTCAAGAGTATTTTTTAAATGTGTTTCAATTCGTGTTTGAATTCAACTAATCTTCACAAATACATTGTTTGAGTGTGTGCTTTATAGGTAATGGCAAGAAGCAAAGGCAAATAAGTGGTTACTTCTGAGACATAGTCAGATCGAGAGTTCTCTCATCCTCCTCCACCACTGAAAAGACATCAGGGAATAACAATAAATGAGTTGTTGGATGCTTCCGGACTTCACAAAACTACCCCTACATAATCATCGACTCAAGAAAGTTTGCAGCCCAGAAAAAGGGTAGGTATAAAGAGGACGGAGATTCGATCAAAGTTGGTGTGGCCTTCATCCATGCAAGCACCAGTTCTCAGAGTCTTGCCGATTATAGCTCAAAGAGCCTTGAATAGGCTCAAGGATGTAGGTTAACAGATGATATTTATACGCACAAAGTACACCTCCCATAAATTACACCTACCAAAAGAAGCATAAGCGATTGTTGTCAAATAAATAACTTAACTTGTAGGTTGGGGTCGATCCCACGAGGAATATGGTTCAGACTTAAACTTAACTCACTATTATATCCATTTAGTCAAACTATTTCCAAAACAAGTAATTAAATGGGGGGGGGGGGGGTTGTAAGCGAATAACCAATTGTTGTTAAACTAACAAGTTAGCAAGATTCAAACTTTAAGCTATCAATATGAGAGAGAAACTAGGGTTTATGAGTTCCCCATAAGCTTTTAACGCGGTAATCCTTTCCTAATGTTTTACATGCAAAGTTGGTAAGATAGGTATTCCTAAGTGATTGGTCCTCCAAATAAGGAATTTCACCCCGCAACTTGGTCCGGCTACGTGTGTATACTTTACTAACCCTTACCTTTACCTCAGATTAGACATCACATAAATGTATGTCTTAGTTTTCACCCTCGTACCAATTGACATTAGACTATTTGATAGTATCCCACTAAATCTCTGTTGATAATCCTTTTCTCTTTAGCTACCTCCTTGGTCAGGCAAGTAGCAACCAGACAAGTTCTAACGCGTGCACTCGTTAAAAAGACTTCTAAGCGAAAGAATAACCAATACATGCATAAAAAATATTCAAGAATTACTTAATTATTATTCATACGTTATTAATTTCTCATGGTTCTCACAACCATAGTTATGGATTTAGCTACTCATGCTTGAAAGTGCACAATTCATGTTTTGATTATAAGAATTCATGAACTTACATTTAGAGTAGCAGAAACCCGAAATCTCCAATTGAATTTCCAAGAGAAAATATTATAAACCAAAATCGGGAAATCAAATTGCTAAAGTTGTAAGTTAATTCCTAAAGAAAATATCCAGAACCAAAAGTAAACAATAATGTCTAACCCCCAAAAATGCGGTTTACATACCCTATTTATAGAAAAACATGTCCTAAACAAAAAGGAAACAAAATAAGGAAATAAACTTTTGGGATGCGACTTTGATCGACGACTCGACCTACGGACCGTGGGTCAACCTATGGTCCGTAGGTCCCCTCCGTTGGTCAACAATTAAAAGTTTTTCAGCAGAGGCTGGAACCTTCACTCTCATGTCAGCAACGACGAACGTTTAGGATAGACCGTAGGTTGACCTACGGTCCGTGGGTCCTCTTTCGTGGCTCCACACTTAAGATTTTCATCAGGTACTGGAACTTCAAATCTCTGAACACATTCGACAGATATGTAGGACGACTCATAGGTTGACATATGGTCCGTGGATCACTTCCTAGTTACACACTTGGTTAGAATTCCTTGATGCTCCTATCTACGCCTACCCATCGACGGACCGTTAGAGGACCTACGGTCCGTAGGTCACTTCGGGGGTTGCTACTTCTGCATATTTTTAGCTGCCATCTCACGCAACCACGTCTAAGCCTATTTCCTGCAAACATACACATCAAACATTATTTCAAATAAAAACTGGCCTTAGACACACAACTCTTAAGTGAGATATATAAAAAATAACGTAAACTCACGATATATTAGATACCAAAGCAGAGACAACTCTCTATAGATGGAGTAGTGGAATACTACTAGCCATTTGGGACAGTATACAATTTCACAAGTTCGAGGGAATCACCAAAATCAAGACTCCTTATATACCTTCCCGGGTGAGGGAATTTTATTCAACTTATGCCCAAACCTTTCCCAAAAACCAAAACGGCACACAGTGGAAACCATATGAAGAAGTGGAAGTGAGAGGAAAGAAGGTCAAGCATGATGATGAATCCATTGATATTGCACATAGGATTTCGGCATTTGAATCCACCTTATATTAACTCAGGACGCGCCTTAATTTGGATTCTTTGAAGGGTTGGCTAGTAACCTTGATTTCTGACTCTTCCCCCTCCTTGATGGATAATGGTGCAAGGATAGAGAAGAAATATTTGAGTGTCGTAGCTCGATATTTGTTTGGATTCATATCAACAACTTGATTCCATCTCAAAATGAGTCCATTCTTTCTCGTGACAAGGCGGTATTGGTTGGTACCATCATTTATGAAGAGAGGATACATGTTGGTGGGATTATAGTGATGAGATGCTAATGATGGCAAGATAGGATAAGACATCACTCCAATTCCTAGTTTTGATCCTACAACTATGTGAGAGGGAATGAGTCCCTTCCAAGCTGCTAGAGATGCCAAAGTCACACTGTCCTCCTGTAGTGATATTTAGAGGATTCAGGCCGAGTGTTTGAGTGATGTTGTGACTCATAGGAAGACACCACCACCTAACTCCACTCTAGTGGTCAACCCAGCTACTCTAGTACCTGAGAGAAACACATCTTCTCATTCTGTGGAGCAGGAAGGTATCCCCACACTTCCCTCATTTTCTTCTGTGTCTGCATGTATTCATCATGTAGTTGTTGCCACTACTATTGTGAGGCCTCCCTCTTGGCTTGTTTCCTATCCCACCTAGATCAAGAAATCGATATATAATTGGGAAGCGTTGCCCGGCTAGCCGATGTGAGAGTTGCCCAGTTTGAGAAGGACCTAACCACGCTCATTGACCAGTCCATTCAAAAGGCATTGGATATTTTGACTGAGCGGGTGGTCAAATGTGAGGTGACGATAGTGATTCACATTTTGCCACATTTTGATATTAGATTATTTTACTACGAGGATTGAGGATTGGAAGAAATTTGGGGGTAGTTCTAATTTTCTTGATAACCTAGGTAAGAGGTTTCCACTTTGAGGGTATAAGTGGTCCAGATACAGTCAATGGACCTCTCAACGCCTTGGGGTGAGGTTCTTCTTTCAGATATTCTTGAGATGCCTAGTGTTGGCCTTCATCTTCTATGCCTAAGGCTTCTATAGGTGTTGAGACTATTGATGATGATAAGAGTCAGAGCGCCGATGAAGAGTTGGTTGAGGAAACTGATTAGGAGCAACTGAAAGCATAAGAGAATAGGATTGTTGAGAAACTAACCGAGCTACATCAGACCGAGGAGGTCATTTATAGGGTTATGCTGGAGAGTTCTCTTCGTGGGAGTTATGAGATCGGGTATAGTGGAGTCACTCCAGACTCTACCATACCTCATGTAGTTGAGACAGGCGTTGATGCCCTTGTTGAGCTTTATAGGCTACCTCATGTGATCCCATTACTTGGCATTGATGCACCTCTTGAGGCTTCTCCACTCAAGACTCCAGTGAGAGTGCTCGACAAGCATAGCCTTCCAGGGGGACCTTTTCTCTCAGCTTCTAGTATCTTTACTTATTTTGCATTGAGGACACTACATTCTATTTTTTTGTGGCTGAAGGCCTTTGTTCCAATATTCCCTTTTTTATTGTATTTTTTATGTGTTTTTTTGAACAATTATAGTTTTTTGATTGTTTATATTAGAGTGCTCTTTTGTGTAATTGTGTGACTCTATATTTCTATCTCGTTCTCCCCTGATGTTGATCCCTCCATGAATTTAAATGACGAAATACTTAAAGTTTTGATCAATGAAATTTGAGAATAAATTTTGTTCAATATTGTTGTCTTGAATAACACTCATGATGATCATGATGCATAGTGTTGGTGTTGTGAGAACGAAATTAATGTGGTTACACCTTTGAGCGATTTCTTTGAATATTTTGTAGACTATATGTGTTTTGATGTGAGCTTTTGAATGAACATCGCTCGTATGTTTTTGATCTTTTTTTAGATATGCTAAATGAGTATAATTTGAAGTTCCATGTGTTGTGAGGTTTTACTTGAAAGCATTCATGTGGAGTCGTAGAATTTGCCTTGTTACTCCAGTTGTGTGAATCTCGGTGAATGTGAGGTTTAAACTTGGTCATAAATTTAATAAGAGTTAAAAATTGTCCATAAATCCTTTTGTGACTGCCTTGTGATGGTGTGAATCCATGTTGTCACCAATTGAGCCTAACTTATTTTTTGACAAACCAAAAGAAGCCTCTTGAGCCAAATTATACCTACCTTCTCACCAAAAGTCCTTTTTAAAGCATTGGGATGTTTGAATAGCAAATATAGGCCAATATCCTATGTTTGGGGTGTTGAAAGGAAGGACGAATGAAAGCCAAGTGAAGGGCAAAAAGGAATAAAAAATGAGACTCAAATCTGAAAAGTATTGAAAAAAGAAGGAACAACTCATAAAATAAAATAAAAATAAAATGTACGTATATTTTATAATTGTGTTGGAAGAAGCTTGGTAAAATAAAAATAAAAAAAATAAGTGAAGGAAATAAAGGGGAGTTCCAAATAAATTGAGTGGAAAGTCAAGAATTGAGTTCTCAAATGAAAAGAAGAAAAAGTACTTGGAAAGAGGTGATGATGATTGCAACAATGCATTCAAAAGGTATAAGTCACCAATCCAAATGGACCATGGCTTAGTCCTCAACCTCATTACAAGCCTAAAAGACCCTTGAAATATTACATGAACTAGGTTTTCTGATGAATGAAAAATATTGGCAAATTTATAAAACAAAGCTTGTATGTGTTTCTCTTTTGAGAGAGTGAGGGTTGCATTGATTCCTATTACCGTTTTAGATTTTCTTTGTGTGAGCATAGAATAGTTCTTGATGTGAGCTCACTTGAATGCATTTGTTGAAACATTCTCTTGGACTAGACAAGAAGAAAAAGTGAGCTTGAGCTTGTCTTAAGACTAGTTAGTCATCACTTGATGTTTTTTTATCATCATTTAGGGTAACATGCTATTAAGAGTAGTCTTGTCATGGCGCTTGCATGTTAGCTCTCATTGAGTACTAATGTAGAAACCCTTATTGAGTTTATTGTGTTCTTGATTTACTTTTGGACAAGCAAAAGTTTAAGTTGGGGGCATTGATGAGTGGTAGATTTGCACTCATTTAAGGTCCATTTAGCTCAATAATTAGTGTCCTCAATGTCTAACTCTGTCCTTTTCTAATCAAATACTTATTATTTGTAGCTATGATGACAATTGGACAAGGCAAGGACTGAAGTTTGAAAGAATGACCAAATAAACAAAAATAATTGCAAAGTGAACATTGTTGATTGCTTAACATGAAGGGTGGATTGCCAGCTGAGCAAGACCTCAACCAAATTGACAGTGCATAGCACTTTTGTCTATCAAAGAAGTTCATCAAACTCTAGTAGAAAATGTGACGCACCGAATTAGAATGACTCTTTTAATGCACATTGCCCAAAGTGACAGTGTGGAAGGAAAGAATTTAATGCTCGAACGGTGAACTAAGGTGGTATTTGTTGATTCGCCGAACATGAAAGGCTGACTCGATCAAGTTTGCCAATGGAGATTCAACCACCTGAAGCCTAGAGCATCATAAGGCGAGCTATTGAGCGCAGGGAAATTCACCGAGCGAGGTTGGCGAGCATGACTATTATCAACGATTTGGTTCCAAATTTTGGAAAAGTATAAAAAGCACAAAGGAAACAACTTTTACAGGGTTGGACTATTGAGTTCAAGTGAGAGAGTTTTGAGTTACAGTTTTAGAACAATTTAGTTTTTCAAGAACACTTTTCTAGTTCTTGGGATTTTATAATTTGAAGCTTGAATTTGATAACTTGAAGTTGAATCCAAAGTGGTTTACTCTTAATTGCTTGATTTTAAATAACCCATTACGGTTTTCATTGAAGGTATGTTTTCGTTACTCTTTGTGATGGATGGCTAAGACCCCAAGATGTCGCGGAGCTCAAATAAGGTTGGGTGTTGATATAATGTAGTGGGTATTATGATATGCTCTATTTTGTTGTTGTTCATGCATGAATTTGGTCTAATTACCATACAGGTCACTTATGGGTTAAAGTTGCAAGCTTAATTCCTACTTTTGATCTCTAGTTGATGCAGCAAGAGATTAATTGGAGTGGGTAATTAGTTCAAAACTACCAATTCAGGTTTGATGTCTATGGCTTCCTTCAAAAAGTGGTTATGGGTCCGATCTATTTTCCATGTTCTTGAAAGAGAGAGTAGAGTAAGGTATTGGGTTGTTTGGATAATGCATATAGATGAGACCCGAAGGATATTGTATGCATAGATACTTTGAGATCGAAAGATAATTCGCATCAATGACGATGACTTAGCCTATTCATGAATGCTCATCCCTATAGAGCAGCACAATAAGCCCTATGTGATGTTGATTTGTGATCCCCTCACCCCTAGATTGTTTGTTAACTTTTGATTTCATTGCGATTTTAGTTTAATTTCGATATTTGATAATCAAAGGTTTATATTAAGTTAGTGGTATCATCCACCTAATTTTTCTTACTAGTACAACTAAGCTGATGTGAAGTCAAAATTATTGATAAGGAATTCTTTATGATATACCATTCCTTGTGGGATTAGACCCCAACTCTTCGTTTGTTTTAGTACAGGCGACGATCGCTGTCTCTTTTAATTGGTTTTGGATAGTGCTTTGAACATTATCAAATGGCTGGAACTTGGAATGCATTTCTTTGCTCTCCATTTTTATTAGATGGAAAAAACTCATTGAAAGTAGAGTATGAAATGACGGTAAGCTTACATATCTTTTCTTCAAGTATTTTGATGGAAGATGCATGCAAATTTATGGTATTGGACAAAACTGAACATCACCCTTTATTTATACAAAATCATGTCAGAACCCTCCAGCTTGTTTAGAATTTTAGCAATAAAATCATTAGTCTGGTTCTTCATTGGTTCATGATGACGGCCATATTTGACCTCATCTCCTTCTCCTTTGCAATACCCCTCATCAGTACCATTGGTGCAACCTTGATTTCTGGGAAGCCTAAAGTAACTTGGTCGAAAACCGTTCAATTCTTCATCTCTCATGTATCTCTCTTAATCATATCCACCCCGGGATATTAAAGGTATTGAGTTTATTCTTCTCTATGAACATGTTTGGACAAGATTTAGAACTATGTGGTCAACCAAGCAATGCTCTTATTACGCTAATGGATATTTTCTTCTTGTTCCTTAAATGTTCCCAAATGTGGAAGTGAAACATGATCATCACTTGTGTACCGAACTTGCTTTATTTTGGTCATCTTATCAAGTCACTTTGTCGCTTCAGTGAATGAATGTCGAATGATACCTCATCATACAAGATGATCAACCAATCCCTTATAAAAGACATCATGACTTTGGTAAAAGTATTGCATTATTCATGAGCTTCGTATTTCTGGACAGAGGAAAGAACCTCTCAATGAAAATTTCCTTAAAATATTCCCATGAGGTAATGGATATCCTTGGTAATTCAATCAGCCATCTAGTTTCTTCCCCCGTTAAGGAAAAGGGAAAAAGTTTCAACTGTATTAACACTTGTGAGATGCCTTCGGTCGAAAAAAGGATAACACGAACTTGCAAATTTTCAGAGGTGCTCATTAGAATCTTTGTGTTCTAGACCCCATTCAAACCTTAAGTGTTGATCACTCCAACATTTATTTTGTTACGATAAAGGTAACCCCCTTCTGCACTGGTGGAAGAATGATTGCTCCCACCTCCTTGGTGGGATGAGAAACTACTTCCTCTTCGTTTCTAACATCAATATCCTATCCATGGTAGGTAGAATCATTACCATGATGTGCATTCATCCTTACACCTCTCAAGAGGTCCCCACAAGAAACCAAACTGTAAGACCGTTCAACTACAAAATATGTTACTATTCAAATTACATCTAAGAGTTAATTCCTAATTACCATTCACTCGTAGCAGTGCCATTTTTTATAACCCTCAAATCATTCTCCAAAATTAAATAAAAGAGTGAGCGGTCATCGTTAGTAAAACCCAATAAAGAGTCGGAGTTGAATCCCATAGGAAATGATATACGGTTAAGAATTTAATTATAGAATTAACAAGCAATTCATTCACTTGAAGTGGAAATAAAAATAAATGGGTGGAGAAGTATACCAACTTTAATAGTAGTAATTTTCAAACTCAATTATGAAAATGGAAATAGTTGATGACTCGCAAAACTAAAGGACTCTTGGGGTGTGTGGATTAGTTATTGATTTTTCTTGGGGTATAGTAGAATTGATTAATGCAATGAATTAATCACAAATATAATAGGTCAGAATCAATGATGCTAAGATTCTTTCTATCTCAAGCATCCTTGCATAGAATCTCCTTGCTATCTTATCTTTATGCCATTTCTAAATAATCCAAAACCTTAGGATTGTAATCAACTACTATAACTACAGTTATTGAAAAATTTACCTACTTTTTTTGGTCTCTTTCGAGAGCCATTATAAGATCGAAGCTAGATTTAAGTTGGCCACCTCAATTAATGAGTTAATCAGCCAATAATCTGTCTAATTTGTAATTAACAACCATCACCAAAGCAATTCAACATATGGAATAAATTCGGTGAACATCCAACCTCGTAACCACACCCCAAGAGTTTGAGGTTTTAGCTAGACATTAAAAAGTCTAAATAGATTATACCTTAGATAATATTAGCCTTGGGTAGCATGAAATTGATTATTTAATAGCAATCCCCCTTCAAATCTCACTTCAGTTTCCCAAATTCAATTTTACAATTGAAAATTCAACAATAAATTTTTTTTGCACAAAGGAAGATATTGCTCTCTCTAGAAAAGTGAGGATATTTCTATAAATTTCTCAACACCCTCTTTATCTCTACTCTAGGCTATTTATAGTTTTCCAAATTTTTTCCTAAAAACTATTTTCTTGTCCCTTTCGGCGACATTAGCTCAGTTTGCAAAGTTTGTTCAGTGAATCGCCCATCTTCTTATGGTTCGCCTTACTCTTACTTCAAGCTTCAATTCATTAGATCTCATAAGGCAATCCCATCTGAGTCCGTCTTGGAGACTTCGGTGACTCGCCAATCTTAACCTCGTATCACCTTTAAAGTTGTCATCTTATCTGCCAACATTGTCATATTTGATGATATCTACTTGCATCGCCTTATGTCATTCGGCGGATTGCCCTTCTTGTATCTCATCATCGATTGAAATTTAAGGGTGACTTAGTACACTGTCAATTTAGGAAAAATCATACTCAATTGGCGATTCGCCCTTTATGTTAGGCGATCGACAATGTTTATTTTGCATTTCTTTCTGTGTTTTTGGACATTCTTTCAAACATCATTCCTTGCCGTGTCCAATTTTCTTTGTGTCTATGAAGCATCAACATTTGACTAGAAAAGACAAAGTTAGGAATTGAGGACACTAATTATTTATATAAATGGACCATAAATGAGTTCAAATCTACCACTCATCAAGCATTGATTCTTCTCTGTCTTGGCACCTTCAACCATCCAAGAAAGGGAAAACTCACCAAATTATAGAGGGGCCAACTACCCCATTAATGCATCTAAACTCTTAGTCATCCGAGTCTTATACTCAGTAGCCTAATTATCTAGGGTGCATAGTACTACGTTAATTTCAGTGACATGACACTGAACCATTTTACCCCCAACTTCGACTTCATCCACTATCTTCCAGACAATGTTTTTTCTCTTCTTCGACAACACCTTTGCATAGGCATCATAAAATCTACGTACCCAGTTTGACACAACAGGGTTGCCTGGCTTTTGTAAATTGTTCCATCTTTGCTGAATTTGATAGCCACCCATCTAAATGGATAATTGCCCATGAATCTGTCACTTGAGATTCGACGCTCCTATAAAATTATTATTTCCCCATATGCCTTGAGCCTATTCAAATCCCTTGGAGATATTATTACAAGAATGCAAGAAGTAATATTGGTATCTTGTGGGGGCGATACTAAAATTTAGTGAATATTCACCTGCTTAGTGGTGATGTGCTTTCGTACAGGAAATTACAAGAACTAAGGGAAAACATGTGGTTTCCTCCAACAGTGAGTAAGATAGGGAGTCTTCAATTAGGCTTAGACCCAACATATTTAGAAACTTAATTTCACAACTTTACCAACATAATCTCGATTCACAATTTTACAGGTGTACACAATCAAAATCACATGGGCATATCTCAAATCATACAATGCGATGTTACCCATAAAAAAACACAAAACATTAGTTGAAGGGATCAAACCCACATCCAATACACATTTTAAACTTAAAATCATCAACAAGAAGTTGATAAACCAACCTTAATGCCGAAAAACAATTGAGAAAATGAGGGATCGGGGTTGGGTTGACACGAACTATAAGAAAATGCATTTGTTGTAATTTGAAAACACTCACAAGAGACTCACAAACACAGAAAATATGCGAAGTATGAGAAAGGAATCGAAAAACTCTCTAATTTGAAAGGTTTTGATATTTTGAATTTGAAAAGACCCTTGGTCTTTTTATATCAGGCCCATTCTGGCGAATCTCCAATTGTAGCTTAAGCTTACCGAACATGCCCAAACAAACACCAAACCTGAAGGCTGACTCGGCAAACCTGATAGAGTTCACATAGTGCACGCCAACAAATCTTCCTTTGGAGTTTTGATCACTTGTCTTGATAGTACACTTTTCCATCCATTCAAGCTTAGAAGGTGGACAAAGATTAGTCTGCATTATCCCTTCGGGGGATTATCGTTTTTGTTTTGCATCGCCTATGGTCCATTTTCAATATTTCAACCTCTTCTCAAAATGCACTCACAGCGCAAGTTATTTGAAAGTAATAAAAACAAAAATTAAAGACTTGGATTGCCTCCTGAGAAGTGCCTTATTTAATGTTGTAGCATGGAATATTTCTCAAACTCAACAATCATTTTTGGCGTTCGGGATGGTATTACTCGAAAAAGTTCCCTTTTGCCTCAAATTTAGATGAGTGGCAATTTGACCTAGTTTGGTCTCCAACTATTTTATAGAAACTGAGAGTGAAGTCACTATCTGAGATAAAGTAGAGAAGTTATTTTTCATATCCTTCAACACCTTATCGGATCCTTCAACCTTGTTGTAGATCATTACAAGCATGACTTCAGTCCGACTTCCTTCTAGCCCACCTGGTTCTTTTGGGTATGGATGATCATTAGGAGGTACATATCCATGTTTTATATCTCATTATCTGTCTTATTTCCACTCCGCCAGTGTTTCCAACCACCATCTCTATCCTTATTCCTACCTTAGCTCCCACCTTGTCAATGATAATTGTGTGAGAACCCTCACTTGATTTCCCAAGAATTGAACTTCTTCGTTGTATAATTCCTGAAATTTAGCATCCTCCATAAACTTCGCACTGTTGGATCCAATTGCATTTATCGACATGTTTAGATAACAAATCGATTTGGGTCATCATTTTCGACATATTGTCATCTCTTTCATAGTCCTTCTCGACTTGTTCTTTACCTAAACCCACTTGTAAATAAGGCACGTTGTCCTCTCTAGTATTTCATGCTCGGCTGATCTTAGTCATATCAACTAGAAATAGTGCAGCTACATCATACCGTTGTCTTATTAATCCACCATGGACTAATTGATTAGCGACACTCTGATTGACTAGATTAAGGCTGTAATAAAAGTATTACAACAAAAAATTGTTTGGAACGCCATGCGTTGGACATTGCAACAACAACTTTTCGAACCTCAGCCACGTTTCGTTCAAAGGCTCACCTCCAATGCGCTTGAAATTTTGGATTTGAAAATAAAGTTTAACAATCTTTGAGGTTGTAAAGAATCTCTGCAAGAAGGCGTCATTTAGCACTTCCCATGAAGTGATTGATTCATTTGGAAAGTCTGCCAACTATCGTGTAAACTCTCCTGTGAAAGAGAACGGGAATAACCTTAACCTTATGGATTCTTGGGTGATTTTCTTGAACACAAAGGCTACACATACCTCATTCAAATTCCTAAGATGCTCATGCGGATCCCATGAGCTAGAAGTCCAAAAGTTTCTTTCATCTAGAGCAATTGTATCATAGATCTAGTGATATGAAACACCGTCCTCCTGGTTGTAAGAGGTATTCGGATTTCTCCTGTGGTTTGAAAGAAATTAATGGGGATGTCATTTAGATAACCCGTGTTGTCATTCTAACCATAGTAATTGCCATTGTCACTCCCAGGGTCACTCATTTTATTAACCTACAAATCAGCCAACAACAACACCAAACAACAAATCTATTCCAAATAAACTAAATTAAAATCTAATTTTTCAATTAGAATTCTCAACCACCATATCCCAACAACAACACCATATTTTACAACGGTCAGATTACCGTTTAAAACCTATTAAAAGAGTGAGCGATTGCAGTCAGTAAAATACGGAATAAAGATTCGGGGTCGAATCTCACAGGGAATGGCATGTCGTGGAGAATTCCTTATCAAGTAATTTGGACTTTAAATTAGCTCATTTGCAATAGTAAGAACAATTGGGCGAATTTTACCACCAACTTAATATAAAGCTTTGTTTATCGATTAACGCTATTAAACTAACGTATAAAAAATGAGAGTTAACAAGAAATCTAGGGGTGTGAGGATTGGAAATCAATGTTACATAGAGGTGATTGTGCTACTCTATAGTGATAAACATTATTGAATAGGCTAAGTCATCTTCATTGATGCTAATAATCTTTCGATTTCAAAACATCTAATCATAGATTCTCGTTTGTTGTCTCATCTAATAGTCAATCCTAAAAAAACCCAATACCTTATTATGTTCTCTTTTTCAAGAATAGCATGATAGCACTACGTTAAATTAGCACCCAACCCCATTTTAGCACCCCTATATCTTGGGGTTTTAGCCAGCCATCATAAAAGTAAAGAAAATATACCTTTCATGAAACCAGTCATATGCTACACGAAATTAAGCAACTAAGAGTTAACCCACTTTGGATTCAACTTCAATTTATTGAATTCAAACTCCAAATTGTGAAGCCCAAAACCTAGAAAAGTGTTCTTCAATGGTAAAGTGTTCTTAGACCATCTCTTCTAATAAAGGGTACATTTGAACTCTCTCTACTAAAAATAGTACTTATCAACTGTATTCTTTGAGCTATATATACTTTCCTATGATTTGTCCCAAAAATCTATCATGCAATTGACTCAACGATATTAGTTGGGCCTGCTAAACTTACTCGGTGAATTTTTCTTCGCTCCTTAGCTATACTTCTACTGACTTCAGGTGTTTGAACCTCATTTGGAGAACTTGATTGAGTCAGCCATTCACGTTTGGCGAATAACTTAATACCACCTTGGTTCGCCTTTCGACCATTTAGTTTTTGCAGTGCACACTATCATTTTGGGCAATGTGCATCAGGACCGTCATTCTCACTGTGTGTATCGCCTTCTCTATTAGATTCTGCCGACCTTGTTTTGTAGAAACAAGTGCTTGCAATATCAATTTTAGCGAGATCCTTCTCATTTGGTGATCAACCCTTCATTGTAAGTGATCAACAATGTTCACTTTGCACTTCTTTTTGTATTATTGGCCATTCTACCAAACATCAGTCCTTTCCTTCTCCAATTGCCTTCATAGGGTGAAATCATCAATATTCTATTAGAAAAGGGACAAAGTTAGGCATTTAAGACACTAATTATTTAGCTAAATGGACCTTAATTGAATGAAAATCTACCACTCACCACACAGCCGCACTACAGATGCCCACTTAACGCTCTAGTGTGTACAAAAATAGGCATAACTTTTAGCACATAAATGTGATTGACGAATGGTAAAAAAAGATTGAAAGAAGACTTCAATGCGTTTCATTTGGTTAGTATTAAGACACGAAGCTCTTCATATGTTAGGAGGAATGAATGCTGAAAGTTGATCCTTAAATGAACTTACACGAATAACTTAATCATTAGGGAATTTCTCTACTAGAGTTTGTGCTAAAGGTTCATTATGACATTAACTCATATACAAAAAACTTCTAATATTTAGGAATGGACCTAAATATATATGAACAAATAGTATATCATTTGACACAAGTTGATACACCTACGGTAACTAATTCGTATTCTAAGAGTAAATTTGTGAGATTTTACAATATATCCCCCTTGGGATCATTCGTCCTCGAATGATGACTAATCTAGGAAATGCACAAGGTAGTTAAACAATGCATAGAGTAAAATATAGCCAAAAATACAGAAAGTGAAGCACTCAGCACATGAATAAACACTGAATCAAAAATAGGGAAAGGAAAATTACCTTATATATTACCGTCTGGAGGTATTATTAGATGAGGGTATCTTGATTTCATATCTTTTTTGGTCTCCCATGTAGCTTCTTCAACAAAGTTATTCCTCCACAAAACATTAACTGATGCAACTTCTTTGGTCCTCAACTTGCAAACTTAATGATCAAGAATTTGATCCGGAATGTTTTCCTAAGACAAACTATCTTTCACAGTAAAACATTTTTGTAGGAACAAGAGAAGGATTGCTCGAGCATTTCTTTGTTATGGAAATGTGGAATACCGGATAGACTGTCGCTCACTCTACTGGTAGCTTTAACTCATGAGCTTCATTACTAGTATTATTTTCTATCCTATTAAGGACCAACATATTGGGGATTAAGCTTCCCTTTCTTACCAAACCTCGTAACACCCTTTATGGGTGAAATCTTCAAATAGACCCAATCATCAACCTTAAACTCTAAATATCTCTTTCTAACATCTGTATAGGATTTCTAACGGCTTTGTGTTGTTTTCAACCTCTCTTAAATATTATTCACCTTCTTTATGGCTTGATGAACAAATTCCAATCTTATCAACTCAACTTCACAGATCTCAAACCATCCAATAGGACATCTAAATCTTTGCCCATAAATATCCTCATAAGGAGTCATCTAGATACTAGAGTGATAACTGTTGTTGTAAGCAAACTCTATTAGAGGAAAGTGATCATCCCAATTACCTTTGAAATCCATGACTCATGCTCTCAACATATCCTCTAGGGTGTGAATTATGTGCTTCCCTTGACCATATGTTTGGGAAGAAAAGCAGTACTAAGGTTTACCTTTGAACCCAAACATTTCTAAAATAACATCTAAAACAAAGCGGTGAACTGAGTTACCCTATTTGAAATAATGGACAAGGAAACTCCATGGAGTCGTATTATCTCACAGATGTACAAACTGGCATAATCTTCTTCTTAATTTGTAGTGTTTACAAGCAAAAATGGGTTGATTTTTTCATCTACTCTACAATTACCCAAATTGAATTAAGTTTCTTCTGAGATCCCGGCAAGTCAGTCATGAAGTCCATATTAATCATCTCCCGCTTCCATTCCAGAAGAGATATATTCTGAGCTACACCACATGGTCTTGTGTGATCAACCTTGATTTGTTCGCCATTTAGGAACTTAACATCAAAATATGTAATAAAGATCTTCATACCATTTTACCAATATACTTCTCTCAAGTCATTGTACATCTTCGTCGGACTGGGATAAATAAAGTATTTGGAACAATGAGCTTCTGCCATGATCCTCTCGTAGAGATCAACTACCTTTGGAACACACAACGTAATTTGATACCTCAAAAGACCATCTCCCCCACATTCAAAAGTCATCATCTTATGCTTATTAACATTTGCTTTAAGCTTAAGTAGGATGGAGTCTCTGTGTTGCGTCTCTTTCATTTCCATCACTAAGGACGATATAACCCCATTCATTACAACGACTCCACCATCACTAGAGTCTAACAGAAGAACTCCCAAACGAGGAAGTCTATGCACTTCCTTTGCCAACTATTTCTTTCCTTCCTCAACATGAGTAGTAATCCCTATGAACAACCTAATTAGGGCATCATCAACAACATTAGGCCTTCTTGAATAATATAGAATACCCATATCATAATCCTTAAGTACCTCTAGCAACCTTCTTTGTTTGAGGTTCAACTCCTTCTAACTGAAGACATAATAGAGACTTTTGTGGTTGATAAACACATCTACATGCGCGCCATATCGATAATTACTCCATATCTTGAGATAAAGTAGCATTGCCGAAAACTCAAGCTCATGAGTCGGGTAATTCCTCTCATAGATTTCAAGCTGTCCGGAAGCACAAACTACAAACTTACCATTCTGCATTAATACATAACCAAGACAAACTATGGATGCATCACAATAAACAACAAAACCATTTGTACCCTTTGGTCGGATTAGCACTGGAGAAATAGTCAACCAAGTTTTCAATTCCTGAAAGCATTTCTCACAAGCCTGAGACCATTGAATCGTAAGTGTTTTCTGAGTCAAATTGTCAGCGGGGATGAAATAGATGAAAACTCCTTGACAAACCTTCAGTAGAAACTAGCCAAACCAGAGAAACTCTTTATATCCGTCGGGGAGGTAGGTCTAGGCCTATTCTGCACTACCTCAATTTTTTTTAGTGTCGACTTGAATTCCTTGGCCGGACACTGTAGCGTAAGAATTCCATGGATTTGAGAAAAAATTCTCACTTCAAGAAGGTCGCGTATAACCTTCATGATTACATGCATGATCCCCCTCATTCCTCGAGTAGGCAGGACGTCATCGATGAACACTATAACAAATATGTCAAGACACTTCTTAAATACTATGTTTATCAGATCCATGAATGTTACAGTAGCATTAGTCAAAACAAAATACATTACAAGGAACTCATAATGACCGTAAGAGGCCTGAATATATATGTTCAAGATATTATTTTCTTTCACTTTCAACATATGATAACCGAATTTGAGGTCTACCTTTAGAGAAGCAAGTGACACCCTAAAGTTTGTTGAACATATCATCAACTCTAGGAAGGGGATACTTGTTATTTATGGTTACCTTGATTAACTTACGGTAGTCAATACACATCCTTTGGGAACCATCTTGTTTGCGTACAAATAAGACGAGAGTGATCCAAGGTGAGAAACTTGGTCGGATGATATCCTTATCAATGAGATCTTTCAACTGCCTTTTTAACTCTTTTAACTCAGGTCAAGCAATTCTATATGGTAGCATAGAGATGGGTTGAGTATGTGGAATGACGTGAATTCCAAAGTTTATGTCCCTTTCAGGAAGGACTCTAGGAAGATCATCGGGAGAGACTTCTAGAAACTAATTTATGATTGGAATTACATGAAGATATGGTGTCTCAGCACTAGAGTCATTAAATCAGACTAAGTAATAGATGCACCACTTAGAGACTAAATTTTTGTCCTTCAAGTATGAGATGAAACATCCCTTAGGTAATACCTGATTACGTTTCCATTCTATGACTAGGTCATTAGGAACCTAAAACTTAGAGTTCTCGAGTGCTACAATCGGCTGAGGCTTAACAAACATAAAACTAGTCCATGTCTAGAATGACATCAAAATCCATCATGTCTAATTCAACTAAATCAAATATGCTGTATTTATGATAGATAGAAACATTACAATTTTGATAGACTCTTTATGATAGAATAGACTCTTCGGCGTGTGCAGAAATACTGAAAGTTTCAAGAAGTTATTAAAGAGAAATCCCAATCTCCATGGCTATATAGGGAGTTACAAAAGATAAACTAAAACAAGATCAACTAAGGTATTGATTAACGTTTCAAGGAGACACTTCATCCAATTCTAACTGTTAACGATCGCTAGTTAGTATAAAACCCAACTAAATGAGTTGGGGTCGAATCCCATAGGGAGTGGTACGTGTTTCAGATTCAATTAGGAGGTATGAACATGTTCAAATTACTCATAGGACTAAAAGTTATCGAATAAAGACATCATTCAAACTAAGGGGTGACACGAATGTCAAATGGGTGTTTTGGTTTAAACGACCAACTACAAACAATAAAGATTAACAAAATTGAGACGGGTTTGTGGGATGTGATTGATTATAGGCTAATATAGACAAATGGGTAATTGCAACTATTAAAAAATAGCTAGATGTTAATGAGTAAGCTACACTATAGTAGAGGTAAACTTTCCCTCGAACAATTTACCCCGAATCTAGTTGATTTATCTCTAGCATCAACAAGCATGCAAAATAAGAACAGCCCACACCTTAGTTCATTTACTGTCTCAAGCTAAATATCTGGGAATGGGTTTAGGATTCAATCTCTCAAGCTGAACCCAGGTCAACCCAATACCCACAAACCATCAATCAAAAACCTTAGTTCTAAAACCTCTCTGTTGAGCAATTTAAGAACACAAAACTAGAAATGCATTTGCAACTCCAATTCTTAAATTAAACAACAATTAATTATTGAACTCACTTCTAAATAGCATTTAGACTAACAATTGGCAATACCCATAAACTAAATCAGCCCATAATCACATAATCACACCCCAAGAATTGGGGTTTTAGAGACATCATAAAAAGGTAAAAACCATTACCAAATTGATTATCCATTAACTGGGTCAGAGTAGATTCGTCCTTACAATACCCCAATTTGAAGAATCTCAAAGACCCACTTCTAATTTCTTGAAAGTGAAAAATTTCAATTCTTCAAAGCTTATGAAAAACTAGAGAAAAGTGTCTCCCCAGTTCAAAACATAAAAATAGATTAAAAATATATAATCTCAGTTACTAAACTAAATGTTCAAAAATGTATTTATAGTCGCCAAAAATGTGTTGTGAAGAGTAACTCAGTGAAGTAAATCGGGCTTGCTTAACCACAGTGCGAGCCGCCCTTTGGTCCATTACGTCGCCCTTTTGCCTTGGTACTTAGCATCCTCCAAGTCTGTAGCTTTGGGCAATCTATCTTGGCTTTGCGGAATCACACGGTGATCCGCCGACTGCTCCTTTCCATAGCCAACTTGGTTCTTTCCTTTAGGGCTTGGCACACTGGAACTTTAGGTGGTTAAATAGCCATTCGGTGATTCGTCAAGTTCACTTGGCGATCACCAGCCTTCCTTTATTCATCCTTTCAGCCTGTTTTGTTCCTTTTTGCTTGTTAGTGTCCTTGCTTTGTTCCTCAATCCATATACTTGAAAATCAAGGGGTTTAGATCAATTATTGGCACAAATTAAGCATTTGAGGACACTAATTCTATATAAACAAAGCCCGAAATGAGTCCAAATCTCGAACTCATCACCACCCCCGACTTAAACTTTGGCTTGTCCTCAAGTAAAACTCAAGTTCAACAATTTAAAAAGGATGTCTCAAACAGTGCTACAAAAGAATCAATCATGAATGCACACAACAAGACTCAACTTACTCATGCAGGAATGAATTGTGCACTCAAATGTTCAAGTTGTGAGTCACCATTATAAAAAATTCTCAAGTTCACAATACTTGCTTTAAATGCAAGTTCAAGCTCAACAAAGGTACTGAAATGCCCTCACAACAGAGATGATTCCATATTCACACACAATTCTTCAACAATTTATATCTCCGGAATCATATATAACTTTCACACTCACAAAGATGCACACATGCATGACTTCACCCATAGGTTTGCCTTTATTTTCCAATCAACATTCGTTTTAGCACACTCAAGATCAAAAAGGTCTTCTCAAGTCTTGTAACGGGGCTAAGTGTAAAGGTATGGTCATTTAGTTTCAGTGGCTGCTATCCACATGAAATGTAGTATGAACATCTTTTTTCCTTCCTTTTCTTCAGCATTTTCATTCATGATCAAAATTCACCCCATTATTCACTTCCAATGGAATATCGGACAGCCCATTTCTTTCACAACTTTTTCATTTTTTTGTTTATCATTCTTATTTTTTTTCATTTTTTGTATGGAGGGGTTCCATCTTTTTTTCAAAACCATTGATCAGGGTGGACTTCTTCACACTTCTTGATTTACCTTCTCTTTTCACCACACCTACAACTTAGGCTTTTGGCCTAAGTTGGCTATTCAAACAAACCACACTTTATGAGGATTATGGATGAATGGATAAAGAGGGGTTATAATTGCATCATATTTCTTCAAAGAAAAGGACAAGGTTCAAAGGGGTTCAAGCAAAGCTCACACATCTCACTAGGTTGGCCACAAAAGAGGTGTATTGTCAAGTTGTTTCACTCTTCAAAATTGTTGCCTAAGATCATTTCAAGAGCTTTTATCACTTAGTCAGCTGGACCAACGGGGAAAATTCTAGGTGTATCACACAAGGTTCATGGTAAGCTCATCATACAAGGCATTGGCACCAATATCAAACAAAACTCCACACTTTTGCTAGTGTGCAATGTTCATCACAAGAAACTCATTCGATAATCGACTAGTCACAACGAGATGCAAAAAGTTCACATATTGTCTTTACAACTTCATTTGCCTCATCGTAGCGGCGCATTCATTTTTGTTCTATTAAGAGCACTATTTAAGTCATCGATATTGATCATAACTAATACTCAAATTTGCACAAGAACAACCACATTCACATACAAGAGGTGACAATTTTTTTTAGATGGGTCAAAAACCAACCATTTTCATTCATAACAAGGAGCCACAAGCTCAAATATCCACAAAACAATATCTACACGCAATTTAAAGCACAAAAACTAAATAGTATATACAAAAGATAATCACAAGAGGTAGGTATGGAAATACCTTACCCCACAACAAATATAAAGGCAGTTTTCCTCAAATGCAACAAAAGAATAAATAAAAGTCAATAAAGATGACAAAGAGAGAGGTCAAGAAAAAATCATATCTACACAGTCGCCCCATCTGTCGGGGCATCAATGCCCGGGGAAACACTCTAATTCTGGGCATCAGTGCTCGGTATAACATCAACAGTGGCTCCGCTAGACTAAGCCATGGGTGTGTCTGCCAATGAAATCTGCACGATGGAATCCACCATAGCCTGCTCAACCTCTGTAAGGCCCTCAGAAGTTGCCTCTTCATCGATACCAAAATCCTCCTCATCAATCTCAGCCTCGAACTCAGCAGCATTCGCCTCATCAGCTCGAACCTCGCCTCCCTTGGTAGCCGAAGGTACATCCATATCAGCTGGCATGTCGGGGATCTCTATCGTACCAAAAATCGTGGACATATATGTGGACTTCAGCTGGTCCACATCTTTCCTCAACTCAGCAATTATGGCCTTTAGGGGTGTCACCTCATTAGTGGCCCCCTGACCTCGCCCGCACACCGCTATCCTTGTCGCAAAGGCATCAATAAACATACTAAGGGGTGTCACAGCAGCAGACATGACCCTCTCGATCATCCCAGGAACTGTGTCCTTAAGCCTGGAGGCATGCCTATTAGCAGATTAGGCAAGCTACCCCATCCGTAGTATCGCAGCCTGGGTTAGTGGGGGTCGAGAAGCAACAACATTGGCAGTAGACCTAGGAGGCATGAGAGCTGTAGAGGAAATAGGAATCACAGAAGGGACAACATTATATATACATGAAGGGCCAGGGGCCGGAGTAGGCAATACTGCCTCAGCATGTACTATCTCAGTATTAATAATCGGGGAGGTGTCCACTAGGGTTGACTTCTTCCTCTTAGCCTCATCCTTTAAGTACTCGGCCTCAATGCGCCGAATATCGGTAGAGAAGGTGGGAATCACTTCCACGTCCTTTTTTTTATCATGGGGCACTCGCGTTCGTCTGTATAGCTCGGTGATCAACACCAGAAAAGAGAGAGAGATTTGGCGATGCTTGGCCTTCATAGCCATTTCTTGGCCAATGATCATACCCAAATTAATGCGTTTCCTTGAAATGATGGACCCAAGACATACCGCATTTGTGTGGCGGAGGATAGATTCATTCTGGGATGGCATGATTGTACTTCTAATAAAACCAAACCAATACCTTGCTGCCACGTTGAGGTCTTTCTTTTCAATGGGTGCTCCAGCCTCGATCTACTTGGGAGTATCGTCAGATAATAGAGGGGATAATAACTTTTTTAGAGTCTCCAATGATTTTATCTTTATCTTGTATTGATAGTCCTTTGAAATGTTTCATGTACACTACAGAACTACATTAATATCATCATTGTCACACTTGACCTTCTTGCTCCTGACTACCACATAATCTACCGACTTGAATGTGGCAGCCTTCCTCTTCCCTTGTGGCACAAGGGCTCAGGCAATGAAGAATTCATAGACCCAATTTGGAATGTAAGGGCTATGGGATCTAGTGAATATATGGAACTTGTGGGACTTCACGCAGCTTCAGATTTTAGGGTATATCTCTATCACTCAATCAGTGGACAACCTTTTCTCCTCGATGATGGTCCTCAATCCCTCAGCCTTTAGTCTGTTCATAGACTGGGGAAGAGTACTTTGTGAAGGTGGTGCTGGGACCACAGCCTAATTTGGAACTGGAAGAGAAGTAGTGGCCTGAGGAATCCTGATCCTAGAAAGATCATTCAACCTTTTTTAACACAACTCAGCTCTCCTGGCGAACAGTAGTTGATCATTCTGAGGCTTTGAAGTGGTTGTCTGGTGGTCCTGGTGCTCACCCTCACCCTCAGATGTTGTGAGGTGAGTGGCGTACACTCTCTAACTGTTGGAGCTGACCTACGGTGAGTCAGGGGTCGGTGTTGTTCCTTTGCCTTTACCCTTCCCACCTGTAGTGGGAATTTCGTAGCCTTTGCCTTCTATGTAGCTGTATCCTCGTTGATTGAAATACTCTTTTCCCTCTTGCGGGGCGGCATGTCTCGATCTGCTACCTTTGGTCTAGCCATATCTGCAGAGCACATCAGAAATAGTTAGAAACAATTCAAGAAAAAAATTGCAGAAAATATAATGTAGAAAGTCTCGCTGAATCACTTTGGCAGGCAAGATTGTGCTCGCCGAAAGTATTGGCGCAAAAATTTCCCAGAAAAGAGACAGATTAGTAAGATACAAGTCCTTTCGGCGAATCGCCGACATCATTCGGAGAGCACAAACTAGCCCGCCGAAAGTTACAAATATTTTAGGGGTTAGGGAAGCTGAAAGGGCCATTAAAGAAGACTTTTGCTGAGTCACCGAGTGCACTCGGCGAGCTCAGAATTCTCGCCAAAAGTTACAGAACCAAACTTAACAAATTGCGAAATTAAAGCCTATCTGGAGGGACTTTGGTGAACCATCGAGTGGTTCGGCGAGCTCGACCTAGCTCGCCAAACTGCCCCACGTGCCATTTTCAATCTCAAATTTCAAAATCAAACCTGCAACCCCCGAAATTAAAAATAAACATAAGACAAACTCAATTAGGCTCAAACCCATTAGAGCCATGCCACCGGGGTACTCAGACTTCCCCTGGTTTAGGGAAAATTGGCCTTTTCACGACCTTATCCCTTAAGAATGACATCAAACGCTCCATCATTGGGTAAAGCTAGTCATTTAGCACAATTTGGATTACTAAAACTTCAACCGACTAGACCCAACAACAAAATACCGTAACTCAACAATTTGTGATCAATTTTAAATCATGCAATTCGGGCAATTATTAATTCAGGCAATTTAGACACGATATCAAAACTAGAAAAGGCAAACTTGCACACATTTATGATTTCAGAGAGGCCCAGCACACATCAACACAATCCATAACAATGCATTTGAGTTTACCCGCTAATTACAAGTTTGGAGTTTGGAAAACTAACCTTTAATGCCGAATATATGAATCTGTAGAGCTAGGCGGTAGGTAATTCCACTCAGAACACGAGAACGATGATAAAAAAGCAATAAAATGCAAAAATATTGAAAATTTAAATTGTGGGTGTGATTGTATGAAGTTAAAAGTGAGGGAATGTGAAAGAGTTTGAAATTTTAAACCTTTGGCGTTTTAAAATCGTCTAGTTCGCGCCCTTTTGGCGTTATTAGTCGACCTCACCGAACCACTCGGTGACACGCCAAGTAGTTACTTACCTTGCCGAGTTTTACAGGACCTCCAGTTAATTTGTCTGTTCAAACGGCAGATGTAGTCGGGCTCGCCGACCTGTTCGGTGAGTCGTCGATCCGTTCATGGGCCCACCGAGTTTTACAGACTCTATCTTCATAATTTCTTGGGTCTAACAATGATCCAAGTCGGGCTCACCGACCTCTTCGGTGAGTCGCAGACTAGACTTTTGGCTCTCCAACCTGCATTTTTCAAACATAATCCACACTTTAACATACATAATCAACAAACATTATTCCAAATCAAAACACAAAGAAATAAAAACTTGGGTTTCGTCCTAAGAAGAACCTTAGTTAACGTCGTGGCACGACGCAAATAACAACTCAAACTTCATTCTTGGGCTTTTCCATAGTATCACTAGGCAACCCCCCTTGTTATCTGGGTTTAAGATGCGAAGAAATTTGACCCATTTGGGTCTCCAACTACTTGATAAAGATAGAATGAGAAGTCACTGTCTGATTGAGAGTCGATACGTCTTCCTCCATTTCCTCGAAGACTTTAGCGGACCCTTCAACCTTGTTGAGAATACACGAGAGCATGTCCTCAGTCCGGCCACCCTCAAAATCTTTGGGCTTCTGACGCTCGTGGAGAGAAACATACCAATCATTCTCCCCATCTCTTTCCTTCCAAGTGGGGTTAGAATCCCTCCACTCTCTATCACGGTCTCTCCAGCCCTCATCTATGTTCCAACCTTGGTTACCACCCGGCCTTGGGTATTTTGCATGATAACCTCTTCATTTGTTGGCTAACAAGCTCATTTCCTCATTGTACAGGGCTTCAAACTGGGCCTCATCGAGGTTTACACAACAAACACCCACAACATTTACACTTCTAGCACCAACTCCCATGACATTTTTGGCTAAAATGTCAAGTTGGGTCATCATCTTTGCCATGTTTTCTGCCCTCTCTTGATCTTTCTCAAGCTGCTCCTTTGTCAATTGAAAACGGAGAGGGGAGACCTAATTTTCACGGGTGTACCATGCCCGGTTAATTTTGGTCATACCATCTAAGAGTTTAGCTGTTATAATGTAAGGTTGTTGCGTTAAACATCCTGGAGAAAGTTGAACAATCACTCCTTTCTTCACCAGATCAAGGTTTCGGTAAAAGTATTGCAACATAATGTTGTTGGGCAATCCATGAGTTGGACATTGCAGCACCAACTTCTTAAATCTTAGTCGGATCAGTGAGTTCAATGAAATCGGATGTGGTATCGTATTTAATAGAAATGGCAGCTTTTAGGCGTGATCTATCTCTCTACAAGTCTCGTGGATTGGCTCACCCTCCAAACAGTTGAAGCTTTGGATGTTATCCCTAAGTGTCATCATCTTCGAAGAAGGTAGAAATCACACTTGGAATGCGGTGACAAGTTCTTCCCACGAAGTGATAGAATCTCTTGGCAACTCAGCAAACCACTTACATGTTTCTCCCATTAGAGAAAATGGGAACAACCTCAACCGGACAAATACTTGGGATATATTCTTAAAGGAGAACGGCCCACAAACATCAACAAAGTTCCTTATATGCTCATGGGAATCCTCATGAGCCAACCCACCAAACAACTATTTCAATTGCATGAGCTGCAACATGGAGCTTGTAATGTGGAACACAACATTCTCTTCAGCAGGAGGCAAGCGAATCGCACCAACTCCACCCACTAGATTTGGGTCATTATCATCATTGAGGTTTCTGATGTCATCTTGGTGGCCCACTTGGCTACCATTGCTTCCATTGACACTCATTTCCTCTATTTCAAACAACAACACAGAAACCAAAACTAAAATAATTAGATTCAACTATTACTAACAAGAACAAAATTCAACTACACCAAAAGAATTTCAAACAACACTATTCCCCGGCAGCGGCGCCATTTTAATTAATGTTTCAAGGAAACTTCATCCAATTCTAAGTGTCAACGATCGGTAGTTAGTATAAAACCCAACTAAATGAGTTGGGGTTGATTCCCACAAGGAGTGACACGTATTTCAGATATAATTGGGAAGTATGAACATGTTCAAATCAGTCATACAAATAAAAGTTATCGAATAAAGACATCATTCAAACTAAGGGGTGACACGAATGTCAAATGGGGGTTTTGGTTTAAACTATCAACTATAAATAGTAACTAACAATAAAAATTATCAATAATAAGACGGGTTCTTAGGATGTGATCGATTATAGGCTAATATAGACAAACGGGTGATTGCACCTATTCAAAAATAGATAGTTATTAGTGAGTAAGCTTGGCTATAGTGGAGGTAAACTTTCTCTCGAACAATTTACCCCGAATCAAGTTGATTTCTCTCGAACATCAACAACCATGCAAAATAAGAACTACCCACACCTTAGTCCATTCCCTCTCTCGAGCTGAATGTGTGGGATTTGTTTTAGAATTCACTCTCTCGAGTTGAACCTAGGTAAACCCAATACCCACAAACAATCAATCAAAAACCTTAGTTCTAAAACCTCTATCTCGAGCAAGCCAAGAACACAAAACTAGAGTTGCATTTGCAACTACAATTCTTAAATTAAACAAAAATTAATGATTGAAATCACTTCTAAATAGCTTTTAAACTAAAAATTAGCAATACCCATAAACTAAATCAGCCTATAATCACATAATCACAGCCAAAGAATTGGGGTTTTAGCTAGACATCATAAAAAGGTAAAACCCATTACCAAATTGATTATCCATCAACTAGGTAAGAGTAGATTCGTCCTTACAATGTTGCAATTCGAAGAATCTCAAAGACCCACTTCAAATTTCTCAAAAGTGAAAAACTTCAATTCTTCAAAGCTTAGGAAAAATGAGAGAAAACTGTCTCCCCAGTTCAAAACCCAATAATAGATATACAATGTATGATCTCTGATACTAAACTAAATGTTCAAAAATGTATTTATAGTCACCAAAATTTTGTTGCGAAGAGTAACTCGGTGAAGTAAGTTGGGTTCGCCGAACCACTCGGTGAGCGGCCCTTTGGTCCATTCCATCACCCTTTTGCGTTGGTACTCAGCATCCTCCAGGTCTATAACTTTGGGCAATCTATCTTGGCTTCACGGAATTACTCGGCAATCCGCCGACTGTTTCTTTCCATCACCAACTTACTCCTTTTCTTCAGGGCTTGGCACATTGGAACTTTAGACGGTCAAATAGCCTTTCGGTGATTCGCCAAGTAATTTGGCAATCACCAGGCTGCCTTTATTCATCCTTTAAGCCTGTTTTGTTCCTTTTTGCTTGTTAGGGTCCTTGCTCTGTTTCTCAATCCATATACCTAAAAATTAAGGATTTTACATCAGTCATTAAATTCTGCATTTTAGGACATTAATTCAATATAAACAAAGCCCTCAATGAGTCAAAATCTCAGACTCATCATGCATACACATCAAGAGAAAGCATTTTAAGCATACCAGTAACAAGATCTAGCGAGTTCTCCGGATCATGTCAACTTGACATAGCATACAAATTATTTGAACCTCCGCCTACTCCTAAAATGGCACCCTTTGATGTAGCCTGACTCGGTGGGTGTGCTCCCATTACCCTGTTCCATATCAGGCATTCTCGAGAAAACTGACCCACTCGTCCACACTTGTAACAAACACCAGTAACTACACGACATACCCCCAAATGAAACTTACCACATTTACCACATCGTAGGTTGCGGTACTAGCCATCTTATTGTGGAACTCTTCCCTGTCTCTCAACATGTCCTTCTCCACCTTTTATACATGAATAACTAGCCTAGGTATGTCCATCTCCCCTATAAACATAGTTGTCTTCCCCTTCATATTAGAAAAATAGGATTCCCCAGACATAAACAAACTAATTATACTCCTCATATCAGCCACCATCTCTGGAGCATAGCGGTACAACTAGGTGAACATAAGGTTTTACTCTGCACACTCATAGACTCTTACATCATATTAAGAAATGGTCTTACCTTTGCCTCCCTTAGCTCTCACGAAAATAAGAGCCCCAAAAAAACATTCTTAAACACATTCCAGCCTAAGAGTAGTGCAATTTCTCCCTTAGTCTTTTTCCACTGGTTGTACCATATCCTCATAACACCCTTGAGCTAGTATATTGCCAATTTCACATGCTCTACATCGGAAACATGCATAGCCACACACAACTTCTAAAGCTATCTATAAAGTTTTTTTGATCCTAATTGACCTTTAACCCAGTCAACTTCGGGGGATTCATCCTCAAAAACACTCAAACTCTAGATGTATCAGCCACATCCAGACATTCCACTCCTTGGCGACCAACCTGTGGTGTCACAGATTGTGCCAAATTCTATATGGATTTCTGAAACTCAGTATTAGTTACATTATCTTGAGGGGGTTGCACAATAGGCGCATTAGAACTCACAAGTTTCGCTTGAATGGGTAGTTCTTCAGTATTCTCATTTCTCCTAGCAAGAGGCCCTCTGACATTTCTTCGGGGAGGCATGATTAGGAAAATAAAGTACACATAATCACAAATTAGAAGAAACATTTATAGAGTTAAACTCTATTGCATGAACGAGAGTATGAAGAAAAGAGACAATTCCTAATGTCTGGTAGCTTTTCTATTATAGATGTGGCGCGCTTCACACCAATAAGAAGGAATATACTAGAAATGACTTCATAGACATCCAAGGATACTTGAACTTTGTGCTATGATACCAAGTTTGTCACACCCTAACCCTACACCCTTTACAGAGTAGGCACTTAGAGATCATTGATCACCCCAAGTGAACCCTTGTCCTAGATAACTATGATTCACATGAATTTATAAGATACGCAAATTCTTAAATAGATGACCATTTAAAACATTTAAACAAAAGCTTTAAAGCCATTATCTTGAAATACCTAACTTTATTCATTAGCTTAAATAAAACATCAAAGGAAAACAATAGAAATATCTAACTTTGTCTGCCGATGAAGCCTATATTGTTCAAGATAAGTGTCGGGAAAAGACCCATGACACTTCAGATTATTCTAAAACTGAATATGAAAGTGGAGTTCCTCAGAAGAAAGGAGACCTCACCAAAAGGTGTCTACAACTGCAAAGTAATCTTAATGAAATGTTTGTTGATGATCCTAAACACTTGCATTTGGATCATAAAAGATGTAGGTCCAATGACACAATACATGAAATGTGCGAGTATGTAATATGGCTGAATGTACATTTCAATATGATATGCAATAAAAATAGTATGAGGATAGAAATCTTTACTTTGTAGGGAGTTTCTCTAACTGACAACCATTACTATGAGCCTAGCTATGATAGAATGTTTTGCCCACGTTCCAACGGTCATCCTATGCCTCCCCAGGGTATAGGACGGTACTATAACTATGGATCCATCTAATTTTCCTTCTTAGATGTAGTGAGGAGGCACACAACAAATCAGTTCAATGATATCCTATGACGGCTACTTTGTTTTATTGGACTTGAGCTAAAAACAGACTTTTACCCAAAATATTCAATATCCATTATGCTCAATCACACTTTACAAAGAAAGGGAAAATTACTTTACTTTAATTTTCACTATGCTTTACTAAAGTACTTTCAAGCAACAACAATTAGACTCTTTATCTTTTTCAACTGTCAAATAGTACATATGAAATCCTTTGATTTTTCCTTTAAGGACTCTATTCAAAACGTGCATTTAAAATGTATAATTATAAACATATATTTCAAGTCTTAAATTAATATACAATTTTTAATTTTTTTTTAATCAAAGATGGGCTCTAAGGCCCTATTATTAAAAATTAACAACTATTTACAAGGTTAAATTAATATACAAGAAAATATCATGTAATAACTTTTGAAAACATAACTTTTATAATCAATAGGTTCATGTGATTCTAAGCATGAAGAACAATTTATAATTTCCACATACATAGTAGAAATTAAAACCTCAACTATTAGGGAAACTTATTTAAGAATTTCGAAGAAACTATCGGTAAAACCCTAAACATAACTATTGTTGACTTAATTTAAATGTACTGCGTGAGTAAAACTAGTCCAACATTATATATAACCTTACATACCTGGAAGAACAATGTTCTTAAATAAGTTTGAAGAAAAACTTGCTTGGAAACTTTGAAACCGTGATTTTGGCTTTTTTTGAAGTTCGTCAACGTAGATTTTATATGAGAATGAGAGGGTTGAAATAATCAGAACTAATTGAATTTGGCTTTTGGGATAAATTATTAGTCGTGAGTTGGAGTTTTGGGATTAAGCACTTCTAATACTTACGAATGGACCTTAACATATATGAGTAAGTAGTATATCATCCGATCCAAGTTGATACACTAACGACAACCGATTCAAATTATAAGAGTAAAATTGTGAGGTGTTACAGTCTAAGTTCAAACAATGGACTAGGAAGAAAATATAAATTCATGGAAGGTCGCAAGAGTAGCTCACTAAATTCAAGGAACGTGGTATTTACAACTTAGGTCGCGTAGCGGTCACAAAAATATGTCTTGTAATCAATATATAAAGAGCAAGTGCAGTATTAGTACACACGAACGACATTGTACTAGTAGGATCGTCATCTAGATCAAGATATATAAAATATAAATAAGCAAATGTAACTTAGTAAACCAACACAACACATTGGTAACACATGTCAACAAATATAGGGAGGACTTTGAGTGTACAACCTAACTTAACCACTACATGAAACTTATCCAATATTACCAAAATTGAAAGAGCCCGGTTCACTCATGATACAAACACACAACCAACCAATCAACCATCTACCAGGCATGGTACCCGACATAACGATAATGAATCATGTACGAGACGTATTACCCAAGCCAACAATTAGAAACACCTTACCACACGTTGTACCCAAGCCAATCAATAATTTGTAAAAGGTGTTGTGCCCAAGCCAACGAAATCACACACAACATATAGGTCACAACCAAATTGAATACAACCACACTTGTAAGACTACAAGTAATTAAGAAAAAATTATTGCATGATATTGAAAACAAGATATCATATAATATTCATCTTTTTTTCTCCCTAATTACACAATGTACAACCAATACTAAAGAGTTAGTTAACATGCACACATAGGATAGATAAGAAATCAATTTAACAATCACATACCTCAAATCAAGTATGAATACTCTATTGAACCTGAGTTGTCACGCCCCGAGGCTACCCCCATGACGTAACACAAGACATAGGATCACGAGTGACCCCAAGCTAACCATGTGTCTGGCATATCATAAGCATACTGAAAGAGATCTAAATAGACATGAACTATGCGGAAACTAAAACAGTGGCTATCTGAAATGAGGAGCAACCCAACTTATCTCAATATATAAAACATACTAAGATTTTAGTCATAACTGAAAGATAAACTCAACAATCCAAGTTGATTCTACTACTATGCCTGAATAGCCTCTAACTGAGTTGAGTTGGTGGGACATGCTCCCTAGCTAACTCTCACTAAACTGAAATTGAAATGTAAAGACTAAAATAAAAGCATGTCTATTGTCCTCGGAGTATGAGGACTCACCATTGAAGCTGTTGAATGCTGGCTGAGAATCAATCTAAGTGCAGTCTAAATGCTGAGTACATGAACATACATCATGAAAGGATGTAGCATAGAGTATGCGTCAGTACTTAAAATATACTGAGCATGCAGGATATATATACTAAGTTGTACATACATATATAAGTTGAAGCAATTCATAACAGATCGATACTATAAACTAACCAAGACTGTAAAAACTGAAAAAATAACTAAAAAGCTATACTGAATTGAATGACCAAGTACTAATCACGAACATGACATGCTGAACTGAATAATGATGTATGTACTAAAAATCGGATCAAATGCACTAAGAGTCTGACTGTGGGAGCTAATATTAATCGACATAAAACCAAATAAGCTAAACGTGGAGTCCAATGTATACACCTCATCGAGATTACCCAATATACCTTAGTCGGGGTAATAAAGGCATAACTGGTGTGATCACTAAATCTGATGCCCAACAGAGGGGACTTATAATCCAATAGAGGCACATAGTTCCGGGACCATGAGGTTACGCTGAACCCTAGTCCAACTCGGTGTTAACTCTTCACCCTACTTAACATGTTTATGACTGAAATGCAACTGAAATAGTGACATACAGAATAGGTCAAATATTGACATGCAAATCTAAGAATGCAACATTTATATACTGATAATGTGACATTTGAAAGCTGAAGCATGATTATTTATTTACCTAACCTAGGAAGTGTAATTCATGAACTAAGAGAATCTACACAAACTAGGGTTCTGAGTTTCATGCTTGGAACTAAACAATGTTTCCAACCAATCATGATATTTTTATTCGGAATATTACAACAGCTAAATCAAAACAATTATCGAAGGATTTAAAAAACCTAAATGTAAACAAGGTATGGAGAAACAAGACTATGACTGAATTCTAGGGACCTAGTGGATAAAAGGAACCCACTAGTGAAATTCAACATACCTGGTGATGAAATCTACGGAGAAATCCTTGGATTTTGGGGTTGGAGCTGAAGAAAAACCTCATGCGTGTTCTTCAGAGGGTTCGTCGACTTTTCTCTTCTTTTTGGTCTAATCTCGATGATTTTTGGTTAATCAAGGGTTTCGTTCTGTTCCAACTAAGTTATTAGGCCAAAATTGACTAAAACAACGTAATTTGGATATTAAATGACGTAGTTTAAATGCCCCATGCGTGAGGAAAAGACAAAAATGACTCTGACTTAAGAGTTGACGGAGGCCAACCACAGCACCACTGACGCTCCATCATTGGGACCACGGCCCATCAAGTGGGCCGTGGTTGTTGACCTGCGCTACTGGTTGAAGAGTCTGAGATTTGGACTCATTTAGAGCTTTATTTATATAGGTTTAGTGTCCTCAAATGCTTATTTTGTGCCAATAATTGATGTAAAACCCTTGATTTCCAGGAACATGGATTGAGGAATAAAGAAAAGACAACAATTTGCAAAAAAAGAACAAAACTAGCTAAAAAAAGAAGAAAAGCAAGCGTGGTGATCGCCAAGTCCACTTGGCGAGTCACTGAATGTCTACTTGACCACCTAAAGTTCTAGTGTGCCAAGCCCTAAATGAAGGAACCAAGTTGGAGAGAGAAAGGAGCACTCGGTGGATTGCCAAGTGGTTTCGCGATGCAGTGTTGGATCTACCAAAGTTGCAGACCTTGAGGATGCTGAAGGCCAAGGCAGAAAGGCAATGGAATTGACCAATGGGCGGATCGCCGAGTGGTTCAGCGAGCCCAACTTACTTCACCGAGTGACTCTTTACAACACATTTTGGCGAGTATAAATACATTTTTAAACATTTAGTTTAGTATAAATTACTCTTTAGAACAATCTATAATTAAATTTTGAGGTGTGAGACAAGTTTTCTCTGATTTTCCTATGTTTTGAAGAATTGAAATTTTTCACTTCTAAGAAATTGGAAGTGGGTCTTTGAGATTACTTGAATTGGAGCATTGTAAGGACGAAATCAATCTTACCCAGTTGATGGAAACTCAATTTGGTAACGACTTTTATCTTTTTCTGATGTCTAGCTAAAACCGCAATTCTTGGGGTGTTAATATATGATTATGGGCTGATTTAGCTGATGGGTATTGCTAATTATTAGTTTAAATGCTATTTAGAAGTGAGTTCAATCATTAATAGTTGCCAATGTAGTTCTACCCTTGTGTTTTTGGCTTGCTCGAGAAGGAGGTTTTAAAACTAAGATTATTGATTGATGGTCTGTGGGTATTAGGTTTACATGGGTTCAGCTCGAGAGAGTGAATCCTCAACCTAATTCCACACATTTAACTCGAGAGAGTTAATGGACTAAGGTGTAGGGTATTCTTATTTTGCATGCTTGTTGATGTTCCAGAGAAATCGATTTGATTCGGGGTAAATTGTTTGAGAGAAATTTTTATCTCCTATATAGTCCAGCTTACTCACTAATATCTAGATAATTTCTAATAGTTGCAATTACCCATTTGTCTATATTATCCTATAATTTAATCACATCCCAAGAACCTATGTCATTATGCTTGTCTATTTTTATTCCTATTACTGATTTGATCATGTTCACACTTCCTTATTGAATCTTGAACACATACCGCTCCCTGTGGGATTCGACCCCAACTCATTTAGTTAGGTTATATACTGATTAACGATCGTTGACACTTAGAATGTGATGAAGTGTCTTTGAAACGTTATTAATCAAAATGGCGCCGATGCCGGGGACATGTGTTGTTTGAGATTCTTTTGGTGAAGTTAAATTTTGTTCTTTTTAGTCATACTTACTTTTAGTTTTGGTTTGTATGTTGCTTGTTTAGAACAGAAAAAAGGAGCATGTCTTGTAGCAACGGTAACCAAGTGGACCACCCTTCTTTAAAATGATGATTCTTATGGATAACTTCTTAAATTTCAAGCAATTGGAGGGTGGGTCAATCCATGAGTTGTGCCTGAGATATAAGACAATATTGCTGAAATACCCAACTCATGGAATCTCAAATAAAATGTTACTGGAATGCTTCTATAGAGGTCTTGGTCTTGAGAAAAGAGGATTGGCTGACCAACTTTCTCCGGGTGGTCTAGCACGACAACCCTATGCGATAGCAGCCACACTCCTTGATCACGTGACTAAAACTAACAAGTAGAGAGAAAAGGACCAGAATTTGGCCATACTGTTGACTCAGCTAGATCTCTTGGCTAGAAAGATCATGGAATTTGAAGCACTGTACAAAGAGAAAGATAGATGCATTCCCCCTCATGAGCGTAAAAAGTCCAAAGATTGTGAAGGTGGACAAGTAGAAGAGATACTTTCACTCATTCTCCACAAATCGAAGAATATGACGGAGTGTTGAAATAGATAAAAGAGAATGTCTCACTGCTGAACCAAATGATTCTTTCTCATGCCATACTATTCAGCTACTGGAGACCCAAACGGGTCATATGTTATCTCGTCTCTACCCCAAACAAAATGGGGGACTGCCTAGTGACACTATGGCAAACCCCATGATTCAAGGTTGAGTGGGGACTTGCATCGTACCACGACGTTAACTAAGGCGCTTGTTAGGAGGCAACCCAAGTTTTTATTGCTTTATTTTTGTTTTTGGAATAATCGTTTGTTGATTTTGCAGGTTAAAGGTTGGAATGAGTTTGAAAAGCGGTGCTTGGTGAGAAAAATGTTCGGTCGGCGAATCGCCGAAAAGGTCGGCAAGCCCAACTTGGACCGTTGTTGGACTCAGGAAATTATGAAATTGGAGTATGTAAAATTTGGTGGGCCCATGGACAAGTCGGGGAATCACCTAATAGGTCAGCGAGCTGACTTTGTCCTCCATTTGGACCCCACATTAACTGGAGGTTATGAAAAACTCAGCGATGTAAGTAACCACTCTGCGTGTCGCCGAGTGGTTCGGTAAGGTCGTCTAATATCGCCGAAAGGGCGCGAGCTGAACGATTTTAAAAGGCCAAAGGTTTAAACTTTCAAACTCCTTCACATTCCCTCACTTTTAACCTCATACAATCACACCCGCACTATATATTTTCTATATTCTCACATTTTCTTGCTTTTTGGTCGTTGATCTTGTGTTTGGAGTTGGAAATCTTTGCCGCCTAGTTGTTGAAATCGTATATTCGGCATTAAAGGTTGGTTTTCCAAACCCCAAACTCATATTTAGTGGTTAAACTCATTTGCAATTGTATTGTTCATATTGATGTGTGCTGGTCCTCTCTAAATTCGTATAAGTATGCTTAATTGCCTTTTTTAAATTCGATATCATGCCTAAATTACCTAAGTTATTGATTTGCCGAAATTTGTGCCTTAAAATTGATCATAAATTTTTCAGTTGTGCTTAATTGTTTTTGGGTCTAGTCGGGTGAAGTCTGAGTAACCCAAATTCTGCTAAATGATACGTTTTACCTTATAATGGAGCGTTTGACATCATTCTTAAGGGCATAAGTCGTTAAATGTCAATTTTGGCCAAATCGGGGGAAGTCTAAGTACCCTGGTGGCATGGGTATTATGGGTCTAGGATTAATTGAATAAGTGTATGGTTTGATTGTGTTTTCAGGGGATGTGGGGTTGATTTTGGAAGTTGGGGTTGAAAATACGCACATTGGGCAGTTTGGCTAGCTGGGTCGAGCTCGCCGAACCACTCGGCGGTTTACTGAATCCCCCTTTATAGACTTTAGTTTCATGCTATTATTGATTTTGGTTCTGTAACTTTCGGCGAGAAGCTTGAGTTCGTCGAGTGCACTCGGCGACTCGCTGAATGTCTTCTTTGATCTCCCTTTCTGTGCCTGTAACCCCTAAAATGCACGGTAATTTTTGGCGGGCTAATAGGTGCTGGCTGAAAGATGTCGGTGATTTGCCGAATGGGCCTTCCCATCACCGACATGCCATTTTCTGAATATTTTTTTAGCCAATCCTTTCGGCGAGCCCGATTTAGCTCGCCAAACTGATTCAGTGACTCACCGATCGGTTTGGCGACGCTGTCTAGAATATGATGTCTGCATTTTTGTTGAATCATTCTAACTTATTTTGGTGTATTTTGCACACTTGGCTAGAACAAATTTAGACATGCCGACCCACAAAAGAGGACGGGGCAAAGTCATCAACGAAGGGGAAGCTACCCCTTCTAAAAAGGGAAAGAAGGAACCTCCAAATGGAGGAAAAGACAAGGGCAAAAAGCCAGTATCTGAGGTTTCGGAGCACCACTCCGACAGCGAGGGAGGATCCTTTGACTCCCAAGCTGCATTTTCTTAGATAGAAGATGACTAGCCTCTACAGTCCCTGCGAGCAGAGATTTGTGCTAGGTCTAGCCCAAATTCGTCAAAAGTTCCAGAGGCCACCCCTCCTAGAGTTGATACAGTGCCAGCTCCAGCACCAACTATGGTTCTAGCGCCACCAGTAGAGGGTCCTTCTCCCTGGCTACTCAACAGATTAAAGGCCGATGGGTTGAGGACAATTCTCGAGGAGAAGCTGATATCCACAAAGTGCTTAGTGGGTAGATATTCCACTATGAGGGACACTGTCAGTTTCACAGTTGAACAGGCCCCGAGGCCCCTATATTACTACCTGGGTCTGGGAGTTCTACACAGTATATGGTGAGTTGGTACCCAAGGGCAAGAAGAAGGCCAACACTTTCAGGCAGGTAGAGTCCGTCATGGTACGGGTGACAGTAGTGAGATGCTGCAACGATCATATTAACACTATATGGGATAGAGTGTCAGTTTTTGACTACCCAAACATGGCTACCACTACGACAACCTTTTATGAACTCAAAGGCTGGCTTGCCGCCTCATCTCTGACACAACCCCGAAGTGGATTGAAGAAAGAGCTTCGATTGAGAAGAAGTAGATGAACGTAGCTGCTCGATACTGGTTTGGATTCATCAACAGCTCTATTATGCCATCCCAGAATGAGTCCATCATCTGCCATCCTAAGGCGGCCTGCCTTGGATCAATCATATCCCAAAGGAGCATCGACCTGGGACTCATCACAAAGCAGGAGATGGCCATGAGGGCCAAGAAGAGCCAAATGACCCTTCTGCTCCCGGTCTTGATTACAAAGTTATGCCGGCGTGCTGGAGCTCATCGTGATGAGAAGAGGGATATCAAGGTCACTCCTACATCCTCCACTGACATCCAATGCATAGAGGTTGAGTACACTAGGGAGGAGGAAAATAAGAGGAGAGCAACTTCAGTTGATGCATCCCCGGAGATCGATGTTGAGACGATACTTGCAGAGGCATCTTTGCCTATTCCGGCCTCTGGGCCTTCAGGTACAGCTCCTTCCACTTCCTCCCAGGCTCTTGGTGCTTCTACTACTTCCCAGCCCCCTAGGATTACTCAGGCCATGATCCCGATAATAGAGCACTTAGCCCATTATACTAATGTGAGGGCTACTCGATCGGAGGCTACGGTGCCATAGATGACTGAGAGTGCTGTCCTAGCTACACTAACACCCCTATGAGCATCTATTGACACTCTCTCAGTGAGAGTAGAGACTTGTGAGAGTCGACATGGGGATACATCTAAGGTTACAGCTTTGAAAGACGAAGTTGCAGATTTGAGGAAGGATGTGGACTACTTGAAGTCCACACATTTTACTTCACTATTGGAGGCAGTTGATAATATGGACACCTCGGCTACTTCTGAGATTCCTCCGGCCACCACTGGATATATGCAGATGGATAATGTGGCCGCCGATGAGTTAGAGGTAGAGATCGATGATGAGCAGATCGAGGTGCCAGAGGAGACCATTTATCGATATATGTCAGACCTGGAAGAGACGATTGTATAGTTTGTGATTCATACATCACTGACAGAGTCGTCAATGGCAGGCCCTAGTGGAGCTAGTAGTGTTGATATTGCAGCAGGCACAGATGCCTCAATAGATGGAGCGACTGTGTAGACAAGACCCTTCTTTACCTCTCTCTCTGTCATTTCTATTAACTTTTCTTATTTTTTTGCATTTGAGGGCAACTGCTTTTATTTGTCGTGGGGTGAGGTATTTCCATACCTACCTCTTGTGATTATCATTTTTGTATATCTATTAGGTTTTTGTGCTGAAAATTGTGTTTTGACACTGTTTTGTGGATGTTTGAGCTTATGGCTCCTTATTTTTAATGTAAATGGTTTTAACCCTTTCTAAAAAAAATTGCCACCTCTTGTGTGTGATTGTGGTTGTTCTTGTGCAACTTTGAGTTTCGGTTATGATCAATATCGATGACTTGAATAGTGCTCTTCATCGAATAAAAATGAATGCGCGGCTACGATGAGGCCAAATGAAGTTGCATAAACAATGTCTGAACTTCTTGGATCACGTTGTGACTAGCGGTTATCGAATGAAGTCTCTTGTGATGAGCATTGTACACAAGCAAAAGTGTGGAGTCTTGTTTGATATTTGAGCCAATGTCTTGTGTGATGAGCTTACCATGAACCTTATGTGGTGACACGTAGAATTTGCCCCGTTGGTCCAGCTGACTAAGTGATGCAAGCTCTTGAAATGATCTTGGGCAACAATTTTGATGAGTGAAAAAATTTGACAATATACCTCTTTTGTGGCCAACCTTGTGACTGTGTGAACTTTGCTTGAACACCCTAAGCCTTATACTTTTCTTGGAAGAAACATGATGCAATTGTAACACCTCTTTATTCATTCACCCATAATCCTCATGAAGTGTGGTTTGTTTGAATAGCCAAAGTCTAAGTTGGGGGTGTGGTGAAAAGAGAGGGTAAATAAATAAAGTGCAAAAAATCCCCCTTTATCCATGGTTTTGAGAAAGATGGAACCCGTCCATACAAAAAAAAAAGAATGAAAAATTGAAAGAACGAAAAAGTTGTGAAATAAAGTTGGGAAAGTTGCAAAAGAAATTGGGTGTCCGGTATTCCATGAGAAGTGAATAATAGGCTGAATTTTTAGGATGATTGAAAATGATGAAGAAAAGGAAAGAAAGTGATGTTCATACATAATATCATGAGGATACTAGCCACTGAGCCTAACTTACCATACCTTTACACTCAGCCCCTTTACAAGCCTTGAAAAGATCTTTTTGATCTAGAGTGAGCTGAAGCAAATGTTGATTGAAAATAAGGGTAAACTTATAGGTGAAGTCATTCACGTGTTCATCTTTGTGAGGGTGAGAGTTGTGTGTGATTCTGGAGCTATAAAGTGTTGAATAATTGTGTGTGAATATGGAATGATGTTTGTTGTGAGGGCATTTGAGTACCTTTGTTGAGCTTGAACTTGCATTTGAAGCAAGTATTGTAAACTTGAGAGTCTTTGATAATGGTGAATCACAACTTGAATCTTTGAGTGCATAATTGATCCTTGCATAAGTAAGTTGACTCTTGTTGTGTGCATTCATGATTGAGTCTTTTGTACCACTGTATGAGACATCCTTTATGAACTGCTGAACTTGAGTTGTACTTGAGGACAAGCAAAAGTTTAAGTTGAGGGTGTTGATGAGTACGGAATTTGGACTCATTTAGGGCTTTATTTATATTCGTTTAGTGTCCTCAAATGCTTATTTTGCGCCAATAACAGATGCAAAACCATTGATTTCCAGGTATATGGATTGAGATATAAAGCAAAGACACCAATTTGCAAAAAGGAAGAAAGTGAGCCTAAAGAATGAAGAAAACCAAGCTTGGTGATTGCCAAGTCTACTTGGCGAGTCGCCGAATGGCTAGTTGACAGCCTAAAGTTCCAGTGTGCCAAGCCTTGAAGGAAAGAACCAAGTTGACTAGAGAAAGGAGCAGTCGGCGGATCACCAAGTGGTTCCGCGATGCAGTGTTGGATCACCCAAAGTTACAGACCTTGAGGATGCTGAAGGCCAGGCAGAAGGGCGATGGAATTGACCAAAGGGCAGATCGTCGAGTGATTCGGCGAGCTCGACTTACTTCGTCGACTGACTCTTCGCAGCACATTTTTGGTGACTATAAATACGTTTTTGAACATTTAGTTTTGTATCAATTACTCTTTAGAACAATCTCTTATTAAATTTTGAACTGTGAATCAAGTTTTCTCTAGTTTTTCCTAAGTTTTGAAGAATTGAAGTTTTTCACTTATAAGAAATTGGAAGTGGATCTTTGAGATTCTTCGAATTGGAGCATTGTAAGGACGAAATCAATCTTACCCAGTTGATGGGAACTCAATTCGATAACGATTTTTATCTTTTTATGATGTCACGAAAATACAAATATATAGTCAGGTACAAAAGAAAGAATAACAACAAGTCTTTCAAACATGAAAACCTCACCACAATCCAAGTATGCGACAACCATATGATATTCAACGATCAGTGAGGCTGGCTCGTATAACAAGACGCATTAGAAAAGATGCACAAATGTAGTATGAGTACCAAAATATTGGGTACTTATAAGGAATTTGTAACAACCCTTTCCAATCATTATGGATAGAGCAATGGTGAAAGATTTGGATAAGAAAACTTTTAGGGTAGTGACTGGAAAATCATAGGTTAGGCAAGTCTTAGGTGAAACCTGAGAGGGGTGTGGTCTAAGATAATTTGAGAATTGATTGGGTGGTATGTCTAAGCTCAGATCATTTTTATAGTAGCTAATTCATTAAGTAATTCATAGGGCCTTTTAGAAGTGAATTTGGGTATGTTGAACTCCCTATGTTAGACTTGGCATAAAGTTTAGTATAGAACGTCACGGTTCGAAGGGCTAGAATTGACATATTTAAAATTTTAACATTAGATATGGCATTTTTAAGATCAGAATATTAAAATGCATTTTGAAACATTTTACATATAGTTTAAGATTACAAGATTCATAAATCCACTTTACTTATTTAAACTGTGTCAAGTTACAATCAATTAAACAAACTGAATCAATGAGAGTAATAACTAAGACAAGTAGATTAAAACGGAGAAAACACTTCTAAATAATAGAGTAAATCTTAATAAGTAGATGTTCAAAATAAGAAATATGATGTTTGTATTCAGACATGAAAAGTTTTAATTAGAAATACAATTTCTTGATAATTCAAAATTGACAACAAATTAAAACTGCAACATCCAAATTTGAATACAGAAGTTCAACACTTCTCTACATATGAAACTGAAACGACTAAAAGAAAAAAACAACACCAAGAATATTAATAATGTTATACAATATTCTTGGAGGATTTATCCAGTAACATAATTTGTCTAAGATTTATCGTCCAGCACCAGCACAATATTCCTCAATTGTTCAAATCAATCACCACTTTGTCCTTATTACCAGCCTCAGGCTTGCTTGCAATTTTAACTGGTAAGAGCCAAAAATTAATTAAAATAAATACATGTACGAGATATTTTTTTATTTTTGTTTATAATTATATTTAAAATTATTAACTTACGAAAGTCCAGATTGTCCTTAAGTATATGCAAGTGAGGGTCCACTAGTAGACCTTTGGCACCAAAGCTTGGATGGTACAATCGATCTTTAACAGGAGTAAGACTACGTCTATTAACAATTATTATTAGTATTTGCAGAAATGCATTATTGTATTTTTTTTCATACAAATTGAATTCATGATTTTAATTTCTTTTGAGATTCATTTTATTTAATAGGTTGTCACGTGATTACTAAAAAAAAAAGATTTGTGTAAGGTTCAAATATATGTAGAAAAATGTTTTAGAAAATAAATAAATCGATTTAAACTTTAAGAAATATTTTCACAATTTTTTTAACAGAAAAAGAATATTACCTTGTCAACCACAGATGCTTCATTATGACATATATGTTAAAATAAGTAAAGAAAAAAGTTTATGATGCTACCAAAATGTATTTGCACATCTTTTCCATGTATATGCAAGCTAGTAAAGGAGAACACGTGTTGTGCACGTGCCTAATAATATTGTGTTAAGTATTTAAAACAAATTATTAAACTATCTATTTTTTTTAATAATTTTGTTGGTTCAAAACTATTACCTATGGTTATACTCCAGAGAAGAATTGCGTTATTTTCAAGTTGCGCAAATTAGAATGAATTAATATTTTTTTAAGAAATAATACTTATTTGTGTTGACAATTATTTATTTTCATAGTGTCTCTTCTAATGCAACAACACTTATAATTTTTTTTTCATATTATCCATTATTAAATCTCTTTAAAAGAATTATTTTATTAAATTAACTGTATGAATTATGTTTTGAAAATTTTATATTTGACTACTGTTACTTTATATGGTTATTTAATGATAAAAGTAGTATTTAATGAAAACAATAAACTTGTCTTGAATTGATAAAATAGATAAATAATATAATCAAGTAAAACATTATGAAATGACAAAAATATCCCTAATTGAGTATTAATTCTGAAAAGCACACACGTTGACGATGACATGTATGATATTTCCATGTGTTAGAAAGTAATGTATAGTATATCTAAGTGTTTAACACAATTATGTACTAAAAAGGTAATTTTCTACATGAATTATTTAAATTAAAAAAACATTTGAACATGTAAACAATTTTTTTTTGTGTGGAAATGTAAGCAAACTAATTTACACAAAAAAAAAGTAATTAATTAATACCTGCTCGGCATAGTGTCCTCCAACATAGTTTTGAAGGTTTGACTTTTTGAATTATCATTGCTCTGAGACCTATATAATTATCCCCAAAAAAAAATTAAATTGTTAATTTTGATGAATGTAGGCCTCACATATATTATACAAGTGAATATATATCCAAATATTAAATTCTCTACATCTGAATATATAAAAAAAATTATTTACAGTTTTTTAAATAGAAAATTTCTTTAAATAATATGAAATAATATATTTGTAAAATATAAATAAAAAAGTTATTTTATACGGTGTTATAAATATTATATATTATTTGACCAAAAAATATTATATATTATAAAATAAAATATAAACAGTTGTGATGATGATCAGTGATAGTCACAGTGGGAGGTTATTGATATTGATCATGATATGTGGAAGAGCTGTGCGACAATTGTGCAGTATCCGTGGCAAATAAGGGTGGTAGGTGGCAATAAAGGTGGTTCATGTTGGAAACTGACAGTTGTATTATAATGCTCCAAATTACATACAACAATTGAGAAAGAACTAATCTTACATTGTGAAATCGAAAAAATAAGATAGAAAATCAAAGAGCGAAGACTTCACTAAAGATCAATTGAAATTTCTTAACACTGAATAAAACATTAAGCGATCCTACAACTCTTATTTATAATGCTCAGAACTTAATTCTCCTCTAGCTTTAAATTGATTTTTCAAACTTTAATTAGCGTTATAACTAATTTTATTAAATAGGTATGATAAATGATGTTGACTGAGCTAAATCTAGAAAATTATATATTTAGGTACGACAAATACCATTGATTAGAAGCATATCTAGAATTCAACCGTATTAAATTTCACACACCAACATATACATATTTTAAATTTAGTTTCTTTTAAATATTTTGTATACAAATATATAGTCTCATTTTGAGAGAGTATGTTGAATTTGACTTAACCCTTACTCCCTCCATTTTAATTTGTTAGTCTTATTTTTTTTACTAATCACGAAGGAAAATTAGAAAAATATTATTTTTGAAAAATAAAAAACTTATGATTTTATGTTGTGGTACTTGTCATGACCTAAACCGCCATGAAAGTCTCAAGCACTAAACCCTATGGGGAGAACCAATTACCCAAGCCAACCCATTAATAAATAAATAAATCAAGTTTCATAACTAAAAATCGTTATCAGAAAATGATTGCGGAAATATTTGCCCTAAAATTTGAAAGTCATGTACCAAAACATGTACATAGTCTAGAATATGGGAATGCAATCCCAATATAAAAGGAGTCTAAGTTCGAATGGTGGACTTGAAAGAAAATTTAAATCCATGACTTCCCACAAAAGCAACACACCCTTAGATTCAAGAAATGTGGGATTCACAAGTGAGGCAGTGTAGAAGTCAGCAAAATAAGTCCCGTAATCAACAAAGAAAGAACAAGTGGAGTATCAGCACACAAGAATTACATTATACTTGTAGGATCATCATCTAACTCTAGACATATGAAATATGAACAAGTAGCTGTAACTCAGTTAACCAGGATAACATATAGGTAAATCATGCCAGTAAATATAGACAAGAATCTCAATCATCAACTTGACTTAACGACTATATGAAACATTTCTCGTATCACCACAATTGAATAAGCCCAGTTCAATCATAAAAAACAAACACACAACGTAGCAATGAACCATGTACGATCCATGGTCCCCAAGCCACCCAAAATAACAGAAAATAAATGCATCACAACCATAATGAATACAATCATACTTGTCAGACCATAAGTAATTAATATTAATTTATTTCATAAGATTGACAACGAGATATCATATCACATTCATCATTTTTTTCTCCATAATTACATAATGTACAAAGAATACTAAATAATTAGTCAACATGCACACATAACATAGATTAGAAATCAATTCAACAATCACATACCTCAAATCAAGTCTGAATACTGTATTGAACATGAGCCTTCCCTTTTTGCGAAGATTCAACTTGATCTTGGTCTAACCCAATAATACAAGATCAAATCAGCCTCAACTGGCCTACAAATTCTCTGGTTATAACTTAATCTTAAATCCAAGGCCAATTTCATGTTTATTACACCCCACCTATTTCACAACGTGAAATGTAACCCTGTAGACTAGCCTAAACCTAAAGAAAAAGAAAAATATATATTGAAAATATATGTGGGGAAGTAGAAATATGATACTTAATAGGCCCATAGCATGATTTTTTAATGCGATACAAATTATAAAAAAAGGGTCAAAAATTGATCAAGAAAAACAAACTATACATAAAAACCAATAATCGGTGATACCGGTACAAAAGTATCTAAGTACAAAAAGGACCATATGGATCAAGTTTCTCTAATAAATTTACAAAATATATACATGTACAAAATAAGAAAAAAAAAGGAAGTCGTCGGATGCCAAGAGCTCACCATAATCCAAGTCTGCGATGGCTATCGGAGGTTCAACACTAAGTGAGGGTGGCTCGTACTAAGAGTTGCATTAGGAAATATGCAAATGTGTAATATGAGTACCAAACTACAAGGTAGTTAATAGGCATTTGTAACAATCCTTTTAGATCATTATGGGTAGACTAATGGTAAGCGATTTGGATCAGAATACGTTTTGGGTATTGAATTGAAAATCTTAGGCTAGTCCATTCTTAGGGGAAATCTGAGTGACGTGTGGTCTAGGACAATCCGACAATGGATTTGGTGGTATTTATAAACTCGGATCATGTTTTATAGTAGCTAAGACATTAAAGAAATTATAGGGCCTTTTGAACTGAATTTGGGTATATAGAATCAAACATGGCGTGAAGGGGTTATTTCAAATGTGTGTTGCGAAATGAGGGCTTAAGGGAGGTTTCTGAGTATCGACATCTATGCAATTCGCTATAGCAGTTGTCATACTTCTATAGTGGGGTACATTAATTCCCGCTTTAGCGGGTGGGCTTCTATAAATATGTTGCTATAGTGGGCCCATCGCTATAGTGGGATTAGTCAGGTTTTTGTGTAGAAGAAAAAGCCTAAAACCTCTTGTTTTCTGAAACTTCAATTTTAGAAAAAGGAAGGCAAATTAGGACACTTTTCCTCAGTTTTTCTACAAATTTATTCATTAAAGATAAGTTAATTACTCCTCTAACTTGTATTTTGATTATTAAGCCATAGATCACCATTGGAGGAGGGTTTTAACTTGAATTAATGGTGGAAAAAGCCCTTGATGGATAGAGTGATCATGAAATTCACCTAGGGTTAAGATTAAATAATATTATGTGTTTAATTAGGCCATTTTTCGTTGATTGTTTTATTTTATTATTGCTTTAGAATAAGAAAAAGCTAATGCATTACACGAGGGGAAATCTCGGGTTTTTTAGACTTACCAAGGATTGATTAAAGGTAGGTGATGGTTGTTTGTTTTCCAAGTTATGCCATATGTGCACGTTAATTGCTTTATAGTACTACTTTTGCAATGCATGTGGAGAAAACTAAAAGGCTAATGTTAAATGACATCATGTTTATAATCCCATACAATGAACTTATTTATTTACTCTTTTTTTTAAAGTGCGGTTAGTTATTGTGATTATGATTGTGCTTGTTTATTTGTGATAGATGATTGGCTTGGGTGCCACAGTAGTACAAGAGTACTACCGGTTTGCACATATTCCATAAATTGTATTGAATACTTATGATTAGCTTAGGTACTACGCCTGTATACTAATAGTTTGTATTTAGGTTCCATGGGAGGTAGAGGGATATGCTGTTGTGATCATATGCAATATGTTTCATACATTTGTTAAGTTAAGATTTTGGTCTGGGAGTCTACATCTATTGTTATTTGTTGATATATGTGTTTGCATGTATTATTGTATTATGGTTACTTGTTTACATTCATGTCTTTGGAATTGTTGTATGATCCTACCAGTTCACAGTGATTTATGTACTGATATTGCACTTGTTCTTTCTTTGTTAAGTACATGGCATATTAAGATAGCTAATATGAGACCTCAATTGTGATCGTAGCACTATTTAAATTCTAGGGTGAGAACACTGTCCAGGCTACCATGGATTCATTATCTACTTTTGTCCATATTCCAAAGATAAACTCCTTTTAGTTATTTAGTTTTGGGGTTGCATCCCCATACTTTTAACTTATTAGAGTTTTAGAACAACCACTTTAAGTTTCTAAGGGAATGTTTCCGCATAGCTGTTATAATGATAATTTAATTTGTGGGGACTTAATATATTGTTGTTTAAACCGTCATCTTTGCTTTTTTTAGTTGCTTGTATAATACGGGTTGGGTTGGTAGTTGGTTCTACCATTAGAGGGTTAGTCTGGGTGCTAAATCTTGGTCATGACATCATCATCGTAGACCGACAGAGCTCAGAAAGATCATATCTGTAAATAAGAAGCACGATAGTATGAACATTACAATTTAACGATATTTATGGGGGATAACCAAGCACTAGGAACATTTAGAAAGATAATACAATTAGCAAGTAGGAAGCACCCAAATATAAGATAATCAAAATCAGACCAATCAAAATAAGATGATGTATTCAAAGGTGGCCAATGAATAATAGTAGGAGCTCGGAAGAAACGTCGAGCTGCTAGTAATGATACCTCAATAATGATACCTCAGACTTGTCAATAGATAAAGTGCAAGAAAAAAAATAATTTGAAATCAGTCTACTAGCCACCCCGGAGTAACTTCTTGAGCGTCTAAGTAAAAATAGATTTCCAGTTTATCAAAAACATCATAAAACAAATTACGTACCTTGAATTCAGGCCTCAAACATGAAATCAAAAGGTTTTAAGTATTTTCCATTTTTAAGACATAAAAACCCTAAAATGGTGCATTTCCCATAAAATTATAGTTTCCCCCAATTAAAAACAAAAAAACTTTCCCCTTCAGAGCTTAACAAGTGGAAATTCATAGTAAACATCATTTAAGTTCCTCAAAAACAACTTTCCCATCATATTGAAGAACAAACAAGCCAAATGCAAATGTTATACACCCGATTACACACCAAAACCTAATTAACTCAATCACAAACAGTCATATTACAGAACAAGTTGGGTAACACCTACGATAATACAAATGTATTGACGTGGAAATCCAGATAGTCCAAGTCCACGACCTCGGGCCAACAAAATAAAAGATTTAAGCTATAAAAGCTCGAAAAATAACTAAAAGCACGCAATCATACCAAAAAAAAGAAACACATAGAAATCTAAGTTTCACGCCACCTAGTAGCATTCTAATGATTGTATTACGACAATCAAAGTTAAGGATTAACATAAAATAAGGCTTATCGACTTAAAAGTGAAGCTAAATAACCAAAAAATGGCCAAAACTATAGTCCAAGGATCTTGAAAGCCTAAAAACTAATCGTAAAGCCTTCCTAACAATCAAACTACCCAATATAAGTCTATAAGAGAGAAAACATAACCTACCTCAAGGCCAAAACCACACTCATACCTCTATTTTGAAGCTTTTCCCCTTCAAAAGGACACCGAAGAATGACACACAATCAAATTAGTGACGAGAATATACATATAAGACAAACGATACATATATTGCAATTAAAATATTTGAAATTGAAAAGCATGTCAACATATGATCTTGGGACCATGCATAGAATCACAAAATTGTCTGTCACAAGGTCCTAATTAGTTCAAGGAACTTGTGCCCCACACATTGGAACAATCTCAGTATAGATCAAGCCTACAAACAGCCCCGCCGATTTTAAGCTCCAAAGGATAAAAAAACAATTTAAGAGGGATATTTGGACCAACAAACACGTAAATAGGAAGAATTAACGACCCAAAAATACACCCACACAATCAATCAACTAGAGCCTACAATTCTCATTGATTTCCCTTTCAATTTTTTCTCCCCAAATTGCCTAAGGAGTTAATCTTTTAGAGAATGCATGATTAGTTCATGAAGGACATATATAACAACACTCAGTTATTTTATGTGATCGCGTGACCCCGTTATTGCAATTTTGATTTATTTAAATTTGACTGAGTCCACTAAAAATACATCATGATCACGATGGTCAATGGTCGTGATTGTGTTAACCAGGAAAATTGGTGTTTGCGATTGTGGTCCAAGCTCTCGATTATGATGACCATTTTTAGTGGTCTAGGCGAATGCCGACCAACGATCACAATTACACTAAGCAAAGCCTATGGCACTAGCATCAGCTCAAATCTTAGTTGAGAAAATTCCCCTACAAGGGCTTGAGATTCATTCGTAACCTTACACAAATGAACTATGCTACTCATACAAAAAATGGTTTTCCGAATTCAATGACATCGATGAAACAATCAATGGATGTCATCTCGATAGATTGTTGATTAATGTAAACACCTAAATGGCAAAGAAAACTACAAAATGACAAACTCCACAAACCCACCCAATCACCTCATGATCCGAAGGAAAGGTCATTCTAGACCAAACTCATCATTTTGTAGCTAACCGCACTAACAAAATTCTCATCTGACCCATTTATCAAGAATGTTGACCAATGTCAATCCTTTTCCAATTATTCACTACCATCTCGCCTAATGATTTAAAATCATGTTGAAAGTCTCGGGCCCCAAAAAACCATGTCACTAGCCCAAAATAAACATTCTAAAGTTGAAGAGGTTGAAGAAAAGTTCATATGACATAAGATTCATGGGATGTTAACCAAAGTTAACTCTTTCACTTAAAAACCTCCAAAAAAGAAAAGCTCATGTCAATCTCTCTTAACCCCCTCGGGGAACGTGCCACCTATACAAGCAACATAAAAATACCAGAAGGATCTAAGAGAAAGGGCCAAATAGTAAAAAGAACGCAAAGCAAGTAAATGACTACAGGGTCATCACAATATTCATTACTTGAAGGATTTTCATCCTCATCTGTAAAAGAAACTGAAGAAAGTAAATGATCAAAAAAGTGTGGATATCAGGTGTGTATGTCAAGCTTTGCCTCCCAAGTATCCTTTTCTTCTAGAGGATGCCTCTGTGAACCTTCACTGATGAAATGACATTAGACCTCAACTTCCTAACCTATTTGTCTAGAATAACTATAGGTTTACCCTCAAATGCGACGGACTAATCAAGTTTAATCAAGTTCCACTAAAGCATGTGAGACTCATTATCACTCCCCGATCCTATACTCTGGACGTGGCCGATACTGAAGAACCATTGCTGGATCCCAAGCACACCCTCGGTCTGGCACTTATTTAGTAAAAGAATTGACTCAAGAAAATTAAAATCTTTAAAGAGAGAAATATAACTCAATTGTTGCAAATACCCATTTAAGAAAAATAAACTATCTCCAAAACACTTTAAAGAAAGAATTTCTGAAAACAACTCAACTATAACTATCGATAAGGCCTCTAAGTTCAACATGGACACCACAACAAGACCCTCGAAGCCCCCAAAGTAAATATTTAAATGAAAAATGGTCTCCTCCGAAATATAAGGAGGACTCACCAAAACTCTAAAATAGGAAGTGCAAAGTGAACTCAACGAATCACATATTAATGATTTGTATCTACGTCATAAAAAGATGCAGGTTGAATGATATCGCTACATTGAATGTACGATTATATAGTCGAAACAAAATGACTGAATTAAAAATGTGCGTACGATATAAATATATACTCAATTGACTTTAAAGAAATAAGGGAGTGAAATCATTTACACTTTACAAAATACATACTTATCTCTGAACTCAACTTATTAAGTGATATGACAAAAAAAATACCTTTTTAACTTTGTTTAAGAGAATCTCTAACTGACACCCATCATTATAAGTAACGTGATGATAAAAAATCTCACCCACACTACCACAACTATCCTAAACCTTGTTGGGATATAGAACATCTCAACTAAGTGGATGCACTAAAGCTCTAATCAAAAGAAATAAGGAGTCATCTAAGAAGTACGATCATTTACCCATGTTGGGTACATGCTTTATGAGGAATATTAATTGTCTGAACGCACTCTCATATCGCTATTTAATACTACTCCCAATAAATATATGATCATGCTAAAATGTATTAAACATAATCTTTCTCAATTTGTGATAATTGCTTAAAATATCCTCTTAAAAAAGGTAACTCCTCTGAAATATCGCTAAACTCAATAACTCATTTAGAAATCAAAATTTCACTTTTATCAAAGTAAAAAAAGTGATACATTTGGGAATACATAGTTCCCTTATACTCTTACTCAAATCATGAGTAAATCTCTTTCTCAAAACTCATCTTTGCTTTCTTAGAATATCAGTTTAAGACAAAAATGTTTGCTTCAAAAGATGCTCAAAATTTATAACTCAAAAAGGGGTTCATGGTGAAATATAAACAAGAACAAATCAACTCAAAGATCTCAAAAACAATATAAAAAATTCAATACTCATAAATCAAGAGCTCAAAACTCAACGATACTACTCATCTCAAGAATACTCAAAACCTAGAAGAAAAAACCCTAGATTAGTCTTTTCCTAAATTTAGATAGATGTAAGGCGTGGGCAGGAACTCAGTCCATCACTATGATAGCCTTACATAATGAGAAGAACAAAGTTCTTGAAGAAACTAGAAGAACGCTTGAAATCCCTAAGTTTGTCCTCTTGGATCCTTGATCTAAGAGTTGACAGCGTTAATGAGAGTAATAGGGTCGATTAACATTGTTTAGAACATTATTTATGTTTAAAAATGTTGGGGTTTAGGCTAAGAAGGGGTGGGAAAAGACTAAACAACCCATCCTAAAAAGATGTCAAAAACCTTCAACAGAACATCTATGGTTTATGGTTAGATCTACTGTACCGATCCAACTTGTGGAATTTATATTGAATTTTAAGGCTCAGAATTTAAACCTACGAATCTAAATTATGGCCTGAAGATCCCATTCCTATAATTTATATTGAATTTTAAGGCTCAAAAACTCATTCTACGGGTCCAAACTACGGCCTATAGAAGGTTATACAACCCGTAATGGGTCCATTGGAATCTGACCCCAAAATTTGACTCTTTGAAGTTTTTTTGCACGAGTTGATAGTATAGGTTGTAGTTCACCTGTAGAAGGCTTTCTTAGTTTAGAGCTTTATAAAACTCTGATGTGGTAGTCTTTGGCAAAATGGTCATTACTTTTTACTCCAAACTCGACCTAAGTAGAATCTTACATAAAAACTGAATCAACAAGGAAACTTTAAACTCAACCTTTGTATTAGGGCATTCTAGTGACCTTAATTCATATCCAAATTCATTTCCACACTAAAAAAATTGACCTGAAAACCTAAGAACAATTTAAGAATCACCTAATACGATTTTTGGCAAATGAAAAATTGTTTGTTCCTTAGTTTAGAAATTATTTAGGGGTTCCACTCATCTTAAACATACCGCCTCAGCATAGAGACATATAAAACATGGTGAATTCCAGAAAGAGCTAGAGTAAGGGTAACACATAAGCCACCTCTCTTATGCGTCTTAGAATCTTAAAAGGGCCAATGAACCTAAGGCAAAGCTTGCCCTTCCTCTCGAACCTCATCACACCCTTCTTGGCAGCACTAGGAGAAACACATAGTCACCAACAATGAACTCTTAAGGCCGTACCCTCCGATCAGCATAACTCTTCTACCTACACCTGGAGGTATGGAGTTACTCTTAGATCACATGAACACTATCCATAGAATCATCGAACAAGTCGGTATCTCATGTCCAAAGATCTAAAGCATCAAACAAGCCCCCAACAGATCGACATCTCCTACCATAAAATGCCTCAAACTAAGCCATCTGAATAATCAAATGTTAGCTATTATTTTACACAAATTCTTTCAAAGCCAAGAATTGGTCCCACTGACTTCCAAAATCATTAACACATGCCGAAAGCATGTACTACAAGAGAGGAATTGTCTGCTACTACTTACCATCAGTATGTTCATGGAAAGTAGTACTAATCTGCACTCGGGTACCCAATTCCCTTTGAATAGACCTCCAGAAAGACGAAGTGAACTATGTACCACTATCTGAAATGATAGACAATGTACCCCATGCAACTGTAAGATATCCCAAAAGTAAATGTGAGCTAATCTCTTTGAATTGTAGGTAGTCCAGACAGGTAGAATGCATTCAGACTTTGACAATTGATCTATGATGACCGAAATAAAATAAAATCTCCACAGAGTATGTGGCCAGCTTACCACAAAGCCCATAGTTATCAGTTACCACTTTTACTCTGGAATGGCTAGCCGCTGAGTTAAACCACCTAGCTTTTTGTGCGTGTACTTGACATGGCGATGGTTCAAGAACCTAGACATAAATGTTGCAATGTCCATCTTCACACCACACCATCAGTTGTGCTGCCACAAATCACGATTTATCTTTACCACACCAGGATGGATATAGTTTTCTTCAACAATGGGACTTCTCCAAAATCAATTTCACCAAATCTCCAACTGTAGGGACAAAGATGTAACCCTCAATCCTCAAAACACCCTCTGAATCTAAGGCCTCTTTCCTAGCTTCACCGTTAAGTACAATATCTTGAATCACCCTCAACCTTAGGTTCTCAAATTGATGTGGGAGAATATGTTTTATCAAAGAATATTTAGCCTCCAAGAAAGAAAGAACCCTGTTGGGGTCAAAAACATCAAGGCAAACCATATGGTTAGCTAGGGACAAATATCTAAAGCCAAAGTTGCTCCTACACAACTACGAAAGCCAAACACCTCATACGCACCACCTTTCAGCTCAACGCATCTGCTACATTATTTACCTTGAACATACAATAAAGAATCATCACATCATAGTCCTATAGTAACTTCATCCACCTTCATTGTCTAGATAAAGTTTTTTTTGGTTTAAATGTACTGAAAACTACGATGATTGGTGAATATGTCACAATCAACTCCATACAAGTAGTTCCTCTAAATCTTCAACATGAAGACTACTACTTCGAACTCCAAGTCATGAGTAGGGTAGTTCTTATCATGAATCTACAGTTGTATAGATATGTATGCAATCACTCTGGCTGCAACATCAACACACAATCCTAACAGGAACTAATAACATCACAATTATAACAACCCTCTTAGTCTTTTGATGAATTTTACTTATTTTCCTCTTTTTTAATTCATTGGTTACTTGGAGAATGAATGTTTTTGTCTATCTTGCTAGTTTTTTGACTCATTCAAAGTTTTAGCCCATTTATTTTCTTGTTGAATATGTGGAAAGGTTTATTTCTTAACCTAGCATATTTAACTTCATACATTATATTTTATAGATTTATGTTGCTTCAATCGATCTAAAATAAATTAAATGTAACTTAAGTTATGGTTTTTTGTGCAAGGGTCCACTTTGGTGGAATGGTGTTTCACTTATTACTCCAAGCATGATGGCGACATCAATCCAATAGCTGACAAGGAATTCTATGATCCGTGCCAGGTATTTAACAACTTTCTTTTAGTCTTAACCTTGAATAGTTTTTCCCACTCCCTTCATAGAGAACTTTTTTCTTTTTTGGTTTTTATTTTAAGTAGGAAATGATTACATTTGTCAATCATGAGACCAAGACAATACTTCAGTCTCGTTTTGTCTAATCGACAAATGTGTCTCTATAAGTAGCCTTGGTATTGTTTATTATATTGTTCAACAAGTAAGGCATTTTTTTCCTTTTGTATCTTAGTATAGATGTGATAAAATACTTCCCTAGTTTTATAACTGGTGCTAAATTTATTTATGTACCATTTGGGTGCTATTCCTAGGAAGAGAAAGAGCATTCGATAGTGATTTTTTTAATGTTTTATGTGACAGTGAATTTACTAGAGGAATGGCTAAAAACTTTTCCCACTAAAAAAGTCTTCTTTCAAATTATGTCTTGCAAATCATGTGGGGAATTTAACCCGCAAGGGTGACTTAGTTGGTTGAGCAGGGGGTCTCCCACTAGCCGGCTGACGAAAATAGATTGACTACAGGAGATATTCGTGTTACTTCATCTGCACTAGTTTGTACACGAATGTGTGAGTTATATCGAATACCCAATAAATTATAGACCACTTCAAATCTTTGTTTTCAAGAAGTTTGACTCCCGGCATGCTTTGATGGTTGAGCTCATTGATAAAGATCAAATTGTCCTAAAAAACCATTAAGAGAATAAGCGGCGGTTGCCAATAATAATACCCAACTAAGAGTTGGATTTGAATCCCAAGAGTGATATAGTGCAAGGAATTTTATCGAGAAATTGAGGTCGTAAATTAATTTATTTGTAGAAATTAAGTACAAAAGGTTGATGATTCCACCAAAATTACTAAGACAAAGGTTTTGGTATCAAAAGGCACAATTAAGCTAAAATTGGAATTGATGTCACATAGGGGTAATTGTGTTGCTTAATAGTGTTATACAATCATGGTTGGGTTGTGTCATCATCAATAACACTTATCTTCTTTCGATATCATAATATGAATTCATAGAATCTCATTTCGTTCTTATCCATGTGAATTACAAATCAACCAATCACATTACAGAATCTCTTTTTCAAGAAGATTTGGGCGAATATATCTGACCCATAATTTCTCTTTCAAGAAAATCACAGACATCATAACACAATTGCAAGTATAGACTAATTATCCACTCCAATTATTCTCTTTCAAGCATAATCGAAGATACAATATATGATTAAGTTTGCAACCTTTACCATGAATTAACTCATTACTAATTAGTTCAAATCAATGAATGAACAACAATAAAACATAGCAAAACAAAATACCCAATACATTAAATCAACACCCAACCCCATAATTACACTTCCTAGAGTTGGAGTTTGTCACACTTCTCAAAGAGTAAATAAATTTTACCTAACCAATAGTCAAATCAAATTTCATCATATTTGAGCAGCCATAGATCTGATGAAATTAAGAAATTATAGTTAACACCTACTTTGATTTGCACTTCAAATTGTCAAATCCAAGAGTGAAAGTTAAAACCTAAAAACTAAGAATATTTCTCTCAACTCATTCAAAGTTAGAAACCGAAAAACTATTCTAAAATTTGATCTCTGAAAAGTCAACTTTTTCTCTCTCCTCTGGGCTATTTATAGTTTCCAAAAAAATTTCCCAAAATTAATTGAGTGACCTCTTCAGTGACATTAATCGGGCTCACCAAGCTGATTCGACATATTGGCATTTGTTTCATAGCTTGCATTTCTCTTGCTTCAATTTTCAGGTGTTTGAACCTCAGTCGGCGAACTCATTTGGGTCTTCCTTTTACATTCAGTGGATCACCAACTACAAGATTTCTTCACCTTTTAAGCCTTTATATTTTATCCAAGTTCTGTCACCTTCGACAATAGTCATTCAGTTCACCCTTCTCTTTCAGTGAGTCACCATTTCATCATTCAGTTCGCAAATGTTCCTTGAATATTTTCAACTGTGAGCACGGTCACTTTAGACGAGGTCGTGCCAGTTGGGCGATCTGCCCTTTTGTTTAGGCTTTCTATATGATGGAGTTTACACTTCGTTTCATATTTTTTGCCTTTCTTCCAAGTATTCGTCCGTGTCTTGTCGTTTAGATTTTATAGCTGCAAATTATCATCAGAATAGGTTGTGAGGACACTAATTGTTGAACTAAATAGGCCTCAAATGAGTGTATATCTACCCCTCATCAACAACCCCAACTTTAACATTTTCTTGTTCCCAAGTAATCAAGAACACAATTAGTTCAACAAGGCTATCTACAACAATTCTGAGTGAGAGCTAATAGGCAAGAGCCATTACAAGACTACGCTCCAGCAAATGCAATACTCATTCATAATAAAAAGCTTCGAATGATGACTAGTTGGTATCAATTTAAGATCAAGCCCAATATTACTTCTTTACTTATGCAAAACTATGTTTCAACAAATACATTCAAGTTCCCTCACATCAAGAACGATTTCATGCTCTCACTAAGGAATTCAATAAAGAAGTTAGGAATCACTACAACTCTTGCTCTTTGAAACAGAAACATATGCAAGCTTTATCTCATATGTTTTCCCATATTTTCCAATCATCACACGATCTACCTCATGCAATATATCAAGAGTCTTTTAGGCTTGTAATGGGGATGAGGGATCACTTCTCTCACACGACCTAACAAGGAAAATTCTAGGATTCACAAGCATGATTTCAAGGAATACCTCACAACACAAGACACTTCAAAGATAGTCATTTAGCATAGCTCGACAAGATCAAAAGCTTATGTGCGGTGTTCATTACAAGTCTCAAATAAAAATGCAGCTAGTCAGCATAAGATTCAAAAAAAATCATTGAGAACTGCTGCCACACTGATATTTTCTTGCAATACCAACACTAAATACAATGCTCATCATGAGTAGTATTCAAGACATCGATATTGAAGACAATCAATCCTCGAACATTATCACTGAAAACTCAAAAATTTCAAAGACTTTCAAACTCATGGGGTAAATGAATACAGAGAGAAAAAATTAGCTAAACCATCAAATCACTATAACAAAAAAAACAAAATACTACAATGATGGAAAACTAAAATTGAAATTAATAAAATATAATAAAAAAGGGTATAATGGCACAAATTTTCTCACTCCACAAAAATAACCATATTAGTGTCCTCGATACGGAATATAAGTAAGTACGGGAAGAGAGATAAAAGTCCCCTCATAGGCTATGCCTGTGGAGTGCTAAGATATGGAGTCTCAGAGGGGATTTCATCATCCTAGGCATCATTGCTTGGCAACATAGACACAAGAGGTACTACAATAGTCTCAACTAGGGAATCAGTGCCCGACACATCAATGGGAGGAATAATAGAGTCTAAAGAGACCCACTACTGCCAACTGTAGAGGTCTCCTCATGGGATCTCTCCAACGTAGCATCAACCATAGTCTCCTCAATATCCTGCAGCTCCTTCAACATCATGGAAATATGTTGCTCCTTTTTCTCTCTGTGTATATCCTCTTCATCTCTCTCCTAAGCCAAATCTTCATCGGCCTCACCTGATCTCTCTCAGCATCAATAGTAACACCACGTATACTTGGTTAATCACCCACACTTGTAGGAACCTTAGCACTCGACACAAAGGTATGCACAAACTTGGGTGCATCGGGCATGGAAACCATACCCCATATCGTAGAAATGTCCTTGGACATCAGCTGGTCCATATTAACCCTAAGAGAGTCTATATCAACCCTTATCATAGCAAAAGCATGAGATTATACTCTATCTCCTTTCGGGCATCCGTCCTAGCCACGAGATTAACTAACCTCTCACCATGTGACACTAGGGTTGCGTTACATTGATTCAACGTGTCTCTTAGGGTTTCCAACAAAACCTCAATTTCCAGCTCAATCAACTTGGTTATAGCCATATTCACCCTAACAACCCTTACATCCGAAGATTGAGAAAGATTGCCTATTTGGTATATCATGGCCTGGGTCAAGGGGATCAAGAGATAGGAGTTAGGGAAGGTGTAGTAGTAGAAGTGGATGGCATAAAATAAATATTGGGTGTGCGTGATGGCTCCACGGAAGGAGTAGACAGAGTGGCCCTGGCCTCAAGAGTGGCAAGGTCAATGACGGGGATAGTGTCTGACTATTTGCTGGTGGTGGCTTTCTCTAAGCCGCATCATTGCCAAATAATCTACGTCTATCCTCTGAGTGTCATTGGAGAAGGTGGGGGGTAATCCTCACATCCGTCTTCCCTCAAAAATCAACTCTTACATCCTCATACAGCTGGGTGATCATTCCGCAGAATGTGAAAGAAGTTTTCTCATGTCGATCCCTCATCAACATCTCATCTGTAATAAAACTGCATGCCATAAAGTCAGTCCTATCCATGATACTACCAACTAGTACGACCTTTTGAAGACTGGAAAATTGACTCATTTTGGGATGACATGATATTACTACTAACGAACTCGAACCAATATCTAGAGGCAACATTCATATCCTTTTTTCTATATTTTCTCCCTCAACCATTCAAGGTGGGGAGATGTAAAAAATGAGAGAGGCTAGCCATCCCTTTAGTGCCTCCTGACCTTTATTGATTCGGAGCTTGTAATACCTATTGTTGTTAACTTTTGTGCCTAGTATCTGATTTATCTTTCTTGCGTGGCAATTAACCATCTTCCCACGAACTTTGAGCTCTTTTAATAGTGTCCACACTGTGCCCTTTCTCATCTTCGTCAAAGCTTATTTATAAGCAGCATCGAAATCCCATACCCATGCCAGGAAATAAGGAGGTCAGGTACACATAAACCTCTCAAAACCATGAAACTTGATCATATCCTTGATGGCTAGATAGTCTCTAATTACTTCATTTGTAGAGAGACATCTTTGTCACGACTCAAAGTATACCGTAGGTGTAACATGGAATATAGGACCTCGAGATCCCCTACACAAGCCACTTAGCATACATCATTTATATACCATGATTTTACGGTATTTCTAATACATTTCACTTACAAGTTGTGTGTATCTAGGGCCTTTTTGTATTGGTTTTTATGTGTTTATATCATATTTTGCAGAAAATATGTTCAGGCGCGGAAGTAACGAGACAACTGAAAGAAATGCAGAAAAGGGAATCTACCGAGGTGATCTACGGACCGTAGGTCCATTGACGCTCCATAGATGGTGGCCGTAGATCAGCAGGCAAGGCATGGAATGCAAATTAGGGAAATATGACCACGTGTCGAACAACGGTGACCATTGACGGACCGTAGATTGATCTACGGACCATACTATTGATCCGTAGATTGATACTGCGAGGGTTCCAATACCTCATTTTTTAAGATACTAAGTGTGGAGCTACGGAGGCTGATTGATGGACTGTAGATCGATCTACGGTCCGTACTGCAGTTCCATCGTTCCCTTCAGAGAAACTGATTTTTGGAAGCGGAAATATTTTCTAAGTCCTGGCTGACGGAAGGTACTCACAGACGGTAGATCCATTGACGGTCTGTGAGTCATTCTCCTAGAATGAAGACGCGTCCCTAAACAAACTTTCCTTATTTTGTTTCCCTTTTAATTTATGACTTGTTTTCTATAAACAGGGCATGTAAACCTAGTTTTTGGGTGTTAGACTTTATTACTTTTATTCTAGTTCTTGACTTGGGCGATTAACTTACAACTTTAGCAATTCTTAATTTCCTAAGTTCATTTTGAATATTGTGGTGTTCCAATTCAAATTGAATTTCTGGATTTATTATTCTTCTTATGTAAGTTCATAATTCTTTCATCTAAAACAGTGAATTGTGTTCATATGATTATGGGTAACTAAACTCCACAACTAGGGTTGTGGGAACCATGAGCGATTAACAAAGTATGAATAGTAACTAAGCAATTCTTGAATAGTGTTGTTGCATACATTGATAATTCTTTCGTTGAAAAGTCTTTTTAACGAGTGCACGCATTAGAACTCGCGTTGTTGCTACTTGTCGGACCAAGGAGGTAATCAACAAGAAAAGAATTATCAACATAGATTTAGCGTGATACTATCTAATAGGCTAGTGTAGATTGGTGTGAAGTAATAACTAAGCCAAACATCTATGTGATGTCTAATATGAGGTAAAGGTAAAGGTAAGGGTTAGTAAATTATACACACATAGCCAGACCAAGGTGCTGGGTGAAATTCTCTAGATGCCGGACCAAGGATTTAGAGATACCTAACTTATCACTTTGCATGTAGTACACTAGCAAATGATTGCTATTACCAGGATTACTGCGTTATGAGCTTGTGGGGAACACATATACCCTAGTTGATTTTCTCATCTTGATAACAAGCAAAATTGACTTTTGTTTACTGATTAATTAGTGAATTCTTACAATTTGTTTCACAAAATACCACCCCTTTAATTACTTGTTTCTGGAAGTAATTTGACCAAATGAATATAATTGTTTGTGAAAGTTATGTCAAGACCATTTTCCTCGTGGGATCGACCTCAACCCACAAGTTGAGTTCTTTACTTAATAATGATCACTTATGCCTCTTTAGGGAGGTGTAATTTCAGCATATCAAATTTTGGTGCTGTTGTCGGGGAAATTTGGCTTTTAGATTAATTTTAACTAATTGAACTTTGGTCAAATATTTCATAATTTTACTTTTCTTTTTGCTTTTGTCTCTCTCGGGTTCTGACTTCAGTGTATGCCAAACACACGGAGCCAAGGTGAACCACTTACTCCTTACGATCCAGATTGAACCGAACTTTGCGAAGAATGAACAATCAATGAGTTCAAGTTAATCCTATCGGATGCAACCTAGGTGATGGAGTTGAGTTGTAACCTCCGAAGGTGGTTGGGAGAGACAACCAGGTTCTAGCTGAAAATCAATTGGGAGATGCAGTAAGGGTGCATGGCCAACCAGGCCCTCGACTGCATGAAAACTATAGGGGCAACATAAACATTGTTGACTCAAATGGATCTCTTGTCCTACCCCCTTTGCCTCCGGGGAACATATTTGTAGTACCAGTAGCTTGATGCAGATGCTTACAACGAGGGGCTTATTCTCAGGTTCGCCATCAGAAGACCCACATGCTCACATAGCCAAGCTAAGGGTGGTTTGCAAAAGCTGTGTGGGTGGACCAGACTTGGATATGGATGTCATCGGGTTGCGAGTGTTTCCTCTTTCACTGACAGGCGATGCTGCTGTATGGTTCACTGAGCTACCTTATAACTCAATATATACATGGAACAAAATGACAGATGTGTTCTTAGCAAGATATTATCCAGTGTCCAAGTAGCTCAATCACAAGGATCAATAATTTTGTAGCATTACGCGGAGAGTTTGTGAGTAGCTCTTGGGACAGATTCACTGCATTCGTAAGAGGTGTTCCGAATAACCGTATTGATGATGAGTCGCTGAAGGAATATTTCTATCGAGGTCAAGATGACAACAATAAAACAGTTCTTGATACTATTGTTGGAGGATCATATGGTGAGTGCACATATGCGCAGAATGCAGAGAAATAGGAGAACATCTCTCGCAACAATAAAGCCTAGAGCACTAGGAGGTCGGATACTGGAAGAAACACATTTGTCGTTCATGCTACGAACAACCAGTCTGCAAAGGAGATTCGTGAGAAGATGGCTCAAATGAGGACCGCGTTGGGGTTGGTATTGAAGCATGTGAGCGGAGGTGCAGAGAAGGTAAATGTTGTGAATTACTTGACTAGAATACCACCAACAGTTGAAGAGTGTTAATATGAAGAGGATGCTTATGCGGTGAATGATCAGACGGGGGTTTTCGACCAAACGCCCAAGGATCCAAAACGGAAAATTGGCGCCAAGGTTGGAACTATGGCAACTACAACCGAGAGGGTCAATATGTTTGGGATGGGAACTTCAATTGTGACAACAACTACAACCGGAACAACTATGGCAATAGAAACGATCGGGTTGGGCCCTATGTTCCCCCTCAAAATCGGGAATCTGGTACTTGGGAAGCTGGAGGCAATATGGCGCGTATTGAATATATGATGCATTAGATGATGAGAGGGTTTGATGCAACTGATGAGAATGTGAAGGAGATAAGAAACTACTTGTCTGGTATTGGTCAAAAGGTTCATGCCCATGAAGTGTCAATAAAGCATCTAGAGCAGCAGATGAGTCAGTTGTCTACTATATTGAACCCATGTAAACCTGGCACTCTTCCTAGCAACACCATCCAGAATCCAAAGAATGATGGTCATTGTATGGCAGTTACTACTCGAGGGGGTAAGCAAACAATAGATCCACCTATGCGTCTATGGTGGATGTTGAGATTAGAAAAGAAGATGAGGTGGTAGAGGTTAGGGAAGAGTCTGAGAATGCGACAGAGAAAGAAACAGAGATATCACAGAAAATGGTCCATATACCTAGACCTCCACCACCTTTACCACAGAGGTTAGTGAAGAAGACCAACGCTGGTAAATATCGCAGGTTCATTAAGCAACTTTCTATCAATGTTCCCTTGATAGAGGCTTTGGAGCAAATGCCTGGTTATGCAAAGTTTATGGAAGATATGGTGACAAAGAAAAGGTCTGTGAGTTTTGAAGATGATGATAGATTGCAGCATTGTAGTGCTATTGCTACAAGATCTCTTGTGCAGAAGAAGGAAGACCCTGGTGCTTTCACGATCCCATGTACTATAGGGTTGTTACACTTTGCTAAGGCATTGCGTGATCTTGGTGCTAGCATCAACCTCATGCCATTGTCTATTTATTAGAAGTTGGGTCTAGGGGATCCAAAGTCTACTACGATGCGGTTATTTATGGCTGATCGAACCCTGAAATGGCCCACTGGTGTACTCCATGATGTGCTAGTAAAAGTGGAGTCGTTCATCATTCCACTGGATTTTTTGATTCTTGACTGTGAGGTTGATTTTGATGTTCCCATCATCCTTGGGAGACCATTCCTTGCCACAGGTCGTGCATTAGTTGACATGGAGAAGGGACAGATGAAGTTCAGACTGAACAACGAAGAAACAACTTTCAATATTTGTAGGTCCATGAAGCAGAGTGGTGAGCTCCAAACGGTATCCGCTATAACTTACAGAGTTGAGAGTGGAACATAATTGCAAATTGAAGAGCGACTTGGTGTTGAGGCACTAGCAGCAATTATGATGAATTTCGATAGTGATGGTATTGAAGAGTACGATGATTTGGTAGCTGCACTATATAGGTGTGAATATTTGTCAAAACAAAATAAGTATGAATTAGACATGAAGAATCGTGAGGCTCCACAAGCGAAACCATATATTGTGAATGCACCGAAATTGGAGCTTAAGGCTTTACCACCACATATGAGGTATGTATTCTTGGGCAGAGATAACACTTTTCCTGTCATCATTGCGGAAGATCTAAATGCGAGAGAAGTACAGTGCTTGGTGACTGTGTTAAAGAAGTTCAAGCGAGCTATTGGGTAGACTATTGTGGATATTATTGGGATTCCTCCTGGTATTGTTCCCACAAAATCCAACTCATGCCAGATCATAAACCTAGTATTGAGCACCAAAGAATATTAAATCCACCTATGCATGAAGTAGTTAAAAAGAAGATCATCAACTGGTGGGATGTTGGAGTTATCTATCCCATTGCATATAGTAGTTGGGTATGCCCTGTTCAATATGTGCCTAAGAAAGGTGGGATTACTGTTTTGCCTAATGAGAGAAACAAGCTTGTTCAGATGCGGCCTGTGACTGGATGGAGTGTCTGCATGAACTATCGGAAACTAAATGCTTGGACAGAAAAGGAACATTTCCCTATGCCATTCATGGATCTGATGTTGAATAGACTTGATGATAAGGGTTGGTATTGTTTTCTTGATGGTTACTCGGGCTACAATCAGATTTCTACATATCCGAAGAACCAAGAGAAGACCACCTTCACTTGCCCTTATGGGACTTTCGCCTTCAAACGAATGCTCTTTAGGTTGTGCAATGCTCCAGCAACCTTCCAGCGTTGTATGATGTCAATATTTTCTGATATGGTGGAGGACACTATTGAGGTATTTATGGATGATTTCTCAGTGGTAGGTGACTCTTTTGATCGATGTCTGAATCATTTGGCTGAGGTACTGAAAAGGTGTGAAGATTGCAATCTGGTGCTGAATTGGGAGAAGTGCCACTTTATGGTGAAATAAGGGATAGTTTTGGGACATCGGATTTCTGAGAAGGGCATTGAGGCTGATAGAGCAAAGGTAGAAGTAATTGAAAAGCTTCCACCACCTATCTCTGTAAAAGGAGTTCGAAGCTTTCTTGGGCATGCAGGTTTCTATAGGAGGTTCATAAAAGATTTCTCTAAAATTGAACAACCATTGCGCAAAATACTCGAAAAGGAGTATAAGTTTGATTTTGATGATACTTGTTTGAGAGCATTTGGAGAGTTGAAGGAGAAGTTGGTTACTGCACCTATCATTATTTCACCGAATTGGGGACAACTGTTTGAGGTAATGTGTGATGCAAGTGGAGTGACACTTGGTGTAGTATTAGGACAGAGGCGAGAGAAAATTCTCCATCCTATTTACTATGCTAGCAAAGCTCTAAATGTGGCCCAGAAGAATTATATTGTGACTGAACAAGAGCTTCTTGCAGTGGTTTTCGCATTCGAAAATTTTTGATCCTACATGCTTGGTACTAAGGCCATAGTGCATACTGATCATTCTGCATTGAGGTATTTGGTGGCGAAGAAGGATGCAAAACCGAGGCAGATTAAATAGGTATTGTTGCTGAAAGAGTTTGATTTTGTGGTAAGGTTAGAAAGGGGACCGAAAATCAAGTTGCCGATCACTTGTCCAGATTGGAGGAAGAGGCTATCTTAAAGCTTGGTGATGGGGCTGAAATTAATGATGCTTTTCCAGATGAACAGGTATTGGCTGCTTCTGATGATCTGATTCCTTGGTTCGCCGACTTTGCTAATTATTTGGCAAGAGATATTGTGCCCGCGAATTTTTCTTTTTACCAAAGGAAAAAGTTTATGCATGATGTGAAGAATTTCTTTTGGGATGAGCCTTACTTGTATCGTAGTTGTGCTGATGGGATTATTCATCGTTGTGTTCCCGAGATTGAGATGGTGAGTGTACTTGAAGCATGTCATTCATCGCCTGTTGGTGGGCATCATAGTGGTATTCGAACTGCACATAAGATTTTGGAGTGTGGGTGCTACTGGCCTACTATCCACCAAGATGCTCATGATTTCGCCAAATCTTGTGATCGTTGCCAAAGAGAAGGAGAGATTTTAAAGAGGCAAGAGCTTCCTATGAATCCTATATTGGTGATAGAGTTCTTTGATGTATGGGGCATTTATTTGGTCCATTTGTGAGTTCACATGGGATGAAGTACATCTTTGTTGCGGTTGATTATGTATCGAAGTGGGTGGAAGCAGTTGTGCTCCCCAACAATGAAGGTAAAAGTGTCACCGCATTCTTGAAAAATAATATCTTTTCCAGATTTGGTACACCGAGGGCGATTATCAACGATGGAGGTTCCCACTTATGTAATAAGCTGTTCAAGGCGCTACTTGAGAAATATGGTATCCACCACAATGTAGCCACTCCTTACAATCCACAGACTAGTGGGCAAGTTGAAGTGTCCAACAGAGAGATCAAACAGATTTTGGCGAAGACTGTAAATGCTAATAAAACGGATTGGTCAAGGAAGCTTGATGATACTCTGTGGGCCTATCACACTACATACAAGACTCCCATAGGTATGTCTCCTTACCAACTAGTATATGGGAAATTTTGCCATTTACCGGTAGAGCTAGAGCATAAGGCTTTATGGGCGATGAAGAAGTTGAATTTGGATTGGGGCGCCTCATCTAATCAAAGAATGAATGACTTGAATATGCTTGACGAGTTTTGCCTAAAAATCTTATGAAAGTTCAGCCTTGTATAAAGAGAAGATGGAGAGGTATCATGATCAAAGAATTGAAAAGTGAGAATTTGTTGTGGGTGATCTTGTGCTTCTATTCAACTCTAGGTTGCGCTTGTTTCCGGGTAAACTCAAATCCAAATGGACCGGGCCATTTTTGCTCACAAAAGTGTTTCCCAATGGAGCGATTGAGCTTGAGAACAGTGACGGTGGTTAACGGGCAAAGGATTAAGATTTATCTGGGAAACGCAGAAAGTGTGCAAGAAGTTGTGAAGGCATATCATCTTGATGAAGTCTGAGTAATCAAGAGGCTAGAGTCGTGACATGACATTAAATCAAGCGCTGTTTGGCAGGCAACCAAAGATGTACATCTAGCCAACGATAGGTTTTTGTTTTCCATCTTACAGTTTATGTGTCTAGTTGATTCTCTGTACTAATTTAGATAGGTGTTTTAGTTTTTTTCTTTTGTAGTGTTGGCTAGAATTAGCATAGGGTCCGTGTCTAAAAAATGTCTAGAAAATGTAAAAAAATAGCATAATGGTTGCTACATATGTAGGTACGCTATGAAAAATTTGCAGAAAAATGGTCTAGTGCAGAGGTCTACGGACCCCATCGACGGTCCGTCGATCCATCCACGGACCGTGGATGGTGTCCGTAGATCCCAGGTAAGCCCCTAAACTTTACCAAGTGTAAGAGTGATCTACGGTCCCAATCTATGGACCATAGATCAACCCACGGACTGTAGACGGGGTCTCGTGGGTCCAGAACCTTAATTCTGCCTGACCCGACCCGAACCCCCTTATTTAAAATCTCCCAATTTTAAATCATTCCACTTCCCTCCATTTACACCCAAACCATTTCATAACTTCCCAAACCCCTTAAATCACTCCTCTATATCACTCCATAACTCTCCCATAAAATCATCCCTCCCATTCCGCCAAGATTCCTACGATCCCTTCCCATTCCGAATACTACTCATTTCATATTCCACAAATAGGGTTAGGTGTTTGGGTTAGTCATGAAGAGGTGGCTTTTGGCCTTGAAAGCATCTATCATCACACAATCATCCCATTCCCGTTGCTGTAAGATAATAGACGTTCTCTTCACTTTCAATTTCGATTCATTGATAGATTAAAGAAAGTTAGGGATTGGATCTTGACCTTGGGTAATTGTTAGATGAAATTGCATGTTAAATTGGAAGTTACAATACCCTTGGAACGATAGATAGTGATTGTGTTGCCTTGTTGTATGTGATTATAAGTCTAAATGTTTGTTTTGACTTAGGTTTCCAAAGTTTATCTTAAACACTGGTTAAAATGATTAATCGGAATCTTCAGAATGATAAACTAGCATGATTAAATGTTGAAATGCTTGGTTAGACTAACATATTGTTGAAAATGGTCTAAGATGTGGCCTTGAAAATAAAGAATGGCTGAAACTTGGTACAGGTAACATCCACGATACCCTGTCTACGGACTGTAGACCAATCTACGGACCGTAGATGAGGTTCGTGGGTGGATGCACTTGAAAATTCCACCAAGTGTGTAACCACAGATGTGGACTACGGTCCGTAGATCAATCTACGAACCATTTTGTACATTCGTGGTTCCCATCTGCAACCAATATGGTTAGTCCTCTAATCCATGGACCGTAGATCAGTCTAAGGACCATAGGTCCCCTCCGCGGATGACCACTATAGCCACTGTCCAAATTTTTTTTGGGTCTTTAATACGGTTCGTTTTTAGTTCTAAATTTTTTTCGAGTCTGTTTATAGTTAGTTTTGGCACTAATATCGCTTCCAAAGGTACGATGGCACGCAAGAAGCTAGTCACCTACTCAAAACAGGGCAAGTCAAAATTTGTTGCTCCTAGTTTTAGGTTAATGGATGAGGACACGGACACATAGAAAGATCCAACATACATTCCTCCCAACACAAGGACTTCCCCCACTGCACCACGAGCCACCAGAGGCACTCCCCGGAAGATGATTCCTAAGGTAGTTAATGTCTCCCAGTCTGATGAGGAGCACACACTGATCGGGTCACCAACTGGGGCTGTTTCCAGTTCACCTACTGGGTCTACGTCTGGCTCCGAGTCTGCCCATGCTTTGGGCTCTGAGTCTAGCCATGTTTCATGGTCCGAGTCTGCCTATACTTCGGGATCCAATGCCAAGTCAGCCATAGGGTCCGGCCAGAATGAACAAGCAGTCTCATCTGATAAGTCCACTAACTCAGAATCAGTACCCGTACCAAGGAATGAGGACACTACTCCAGTAGCCGGTGAACCAAACATATGGTGTGCTGAGGGCCAATGGCAAATCTATCGGGATGCCAAAATGAAAAATGACAAAGAGAATATGGCCAGACATATTACATAGGAGCGCAGATTCCTCACAGGGAGCTTGCATACTATCCCCGATATCCACCGGATTTTTAATATTCACAAGTGTGAGTGAATGGCTGACAACCCAGAGACTTATAGGGAGGAGATTGTACGGGATTTCTACGCCTCCTATGCTTCCACTCTCCATGGTTCGATATCCAAGCGTTCAAAGCCCATAGCCCAGGACCCTCTCACTTCCACTATGGTTCGAGGTTGTCCGGTGGACATATCACATGCCACCATCAACCATTTTCTCTGTGGTCCTACCACGTGTCACTCTTGGTCACTAAACACAGCGGAGTTTGATTACAAATGGGACATCGTGCGGAGCTTCAAAAGGAATATTGAGCAGCAAGAGGTTGTTGTACTATGGTTGGCTAAGTACATTGATGCAGATGGCGAGAGTGCGGAGTGTGTCGCCACACCACGGTTCGGTATCCGAAAGGCCACATTAAATTTTGTGGACAAGTTCTTCTAGTTGTTGCTGCGTAATAGGGTGTCACCTACAAAAGCCGACAACCAACTCACATGGGACAGAGCGGTCATGGTTGCAGCATTTGTAGCAGGACTGGAGATTTACTTTGCTAGCATGTTGCTGGCAGAGATTCACGAGAGGGCATTCAAGAACTCCACTACTTAGCCCTTTCCATGTTTGATTTTCCAACTGTGCAGGGACTCTAGAGTGCTGATTTGGCATTGTGATAGGTTGATTCACCCTGTAGGGACTTTAGATATAGGCCTCATTCGGGATGAGGCAAATGTGGCGGCACCTTGCAGAGAACCCCAGGTTGAGGTACCTCCCTTGGGCGCATATCTTGCAGACACGGTGGGGCAGGCACAGGGGGTTGACCTTATTATACCATATCACACCAATACTATCCCGACCTCCTCTTTCCAGACCGCTAGTAGGGCTCCTAGCTTATCCAGGTCCACACCACCATTAGGAGTTGTTGTTGTCCCATTGGTCAGAGTACAGAAATTAGAGGCTCAGATGGCCATACTTTTGCTTTACATCTAGCCTTGGATGTAAAAGTCGATAGCCGAGTCCAAGGACAGAATGGAGCGAAGGATGGAGGGCATGATGGATCTGAAGATCCAGGTCGTTAATAAGCGTCTTGATGCCTTTGAATTGCGAGTCCTTGAACGACCATCCCCGGCCATAGATCTATCCTCTTTTGAGTTTGAGATATCGAGTCTTTGGGCCGATGTTGATGCCATTCTTGCCACCCATACAGTTGAGCCTCAGGCTGCACCCACTGCGTTGGCTGATGATACGGTGCTGGATGCTTTATTTAGTGGGATTGCTGAGGAGGGGCCTGAGCCTACACATATCAAGGGTAAGAAACATCGTTCTAGTCACACTGAGAAGGAGAAATCCCTAAAGAGACACCGTAGGCAAGAGAAGGAGGCTAGGAAGGCTTCCATTTTAAATGAAGAGTTGCGCCAACAAAGGGTGTGTGAGAGTATTGCAGGGGCATCGAGTTCTGCCCCAGTTGTGAAGGTCTCGCCTGTCATGAGGGACATTGTGAGCACCACTGATGGTGCGGTTAGAGTGACCGAGAGAACTACTAAGGGTGCTATGATGGATGATGTGGGCTCTACTGAGGCTGACTCAAGTATGCTTCCAGCGAACTCCGGGAAACCGGACCCACCCACTTGTTGATGATTCTTTGGCACAATGCGCCACAATTTTGCTTCACCCACTCTATTATCTTTTACTATTTTTGTATGCATTGGGGACAATCACATCTATTTTTGTTGAGGGTGGGGTAAATGGATTGTGAGTGATAGGGTGAAGTCTAAGTATCCTAACTCATAAATCCTCTATTTGGGGTTTTCTTGCGTGTGTTCTTTTTCCCCAAGAGACTGTTTAATATATGTTGAACCAATATGTGTTAGGATCGTATGTGTAGAAGTATGAAAAAGAATGAAGCTTGATGGCTTATGAAAAATATACCCATCCAAATTGAGTGATGTGTGCTAGAATTGGTAGTCAACAAACAAAGTTGAATGTGTTGGCTCCGAGTATGACATGATAATGAATCAACTTGATGGCATGACTTACACTGAAACTCGAACTGGGTAATATGATAATCTTATAATAAAACTATGTGCCAAAAGTGTGTGAGAATAGTTGATTGTTCAGACAGTTTTTGTGCAACACTAGAACTTGCCCGGTTAGTCCTGCTAAGACAATTCACTCTAGAGGCCAGGAAGTGATCATAGGCACTTGTTCTGATAAGTCCACAAATTGCCTAATAGAAGGATCTAACGAAATGTTAAATGCTCTCTTTGATCCAAATTCTTTGAGCCTAAAATTATACCATTTCTTTCTAAACCTTGAACTAACCTTTCCATAATCAACTATGTTGGCCCCGGTCCCTCCTTGGACATGTGCACCTCGACTTAGGCCAAAAGCCTAAGTTGAGAGTGGCTAATGTAAAAAGTAACTTCAATATTGGCCCTGACCCAATATCGAGTATTGTGCACCTCAACCAATGGGAAATCCATAAGTTGAGGGTGGCTATGAAAAAGGAAACCAAAAGAAAAATGGGTATGAAAAGCGTTTGATGTTGAAAAAGAGAGGAAAGAATGTGACTTGTTGAATGCTAAAGAAAAGAATAAAATGAAAGAAAAAGTTGAGCTACAAAGTCTAAAGTCACATCCATGGTTAAAGAAAATCAAGGGAGAGAAGGTAAATCGGTAGGGTGGCAAAAATAGGGTAAAAAAAGGTTGAAAGCCTAGTGTAATGTCAATGAGGGCAGAAAGTCACTAAGAAGTACCCAAAATGTACCACACCTGACCTTGAGCCTATGTTACAAGCCAAGAAAGTCTTATAGTGATCCTAGAGTCTAGTTTGGAGAGTCAAAGCAGTGAAAATAAGGGCAAGCCTATGGTACTGAGCAGTAACTGTAATTGAAGTTATTTCTGAGTGAGTGTTGAATGAATCCTTGTACTCTAATTCATAGTCATTGTGTGAAAGAAGAGGGATTTCGTTTGAATTATGGGCACTAGTTACATTGTCGGAAAGTTGGTACGTTGGTGATAGTGAAACAGCGTATGTTGGCGCGTACTTAGGGACTAAAGGTTGTTACTAGAGACTACCCTATTTGAGTCTCCACCTCAAAGACCTCTTGGTGCTAAGTGTAAATCCCAATGGAACAGATTAAAGTCGAATATCATTTTAACAAAGAAAAGGCAATAATCAATACCAATCCACACTTTTGAAATCAAAACATAGAATAGCTCCTCAAACATAATTCAGCATGGATGAGAAAATCTTTCATCAATGTGAATTCTTTTCTAAGAAATACCTTTCACAATCATGATCATCACAGTAAGTGAGAAATTCTTTCACAATAGCATTGATACTTTCCTTTCAAAGCATCCTGAATCGTTTACAATCATTTCATAAAAAACATGCATATCTTCATAATTCACAATTCATAGATCATGGGTTCATCATATGATCATGGTTGAAAAGCATAATTTAGGCATGTGTCAATGTAGAATCAATTAAATATCATAGCTTAACATCAATTCATGCATCAAAAGACTTAATTAGCCGTAATCAATCATAATTAGATGAAACCTACAGTCATTGAATTGTAACCCTAATTTGATTAATTGAAATTGAATTGGAAAATTGGAAACCTTTGGGATCCCATGGAAGAATGGATTCCATGGGTGAATATCCACACACCTTGATTCTAGAAGCCCAAAAAGAATGGAGGATTGGAGACTTGGACGAACCCTAGCTCTTCTTCTTCTTCCTTAGACTTGAGAGAATTTGGAGAGTGAATTTTTTAAAGTTTAGGGAATGTAGGACAATGAGTTGAAGATGGGTAATTTGAGGCTTAAAAACTTTATATAGGGTTTAGGGTAGAAGGCAAAACGGCATAGTATAGTATTAAAATAATTAGGAAAAGACCCATACTAGTCAACCATAGAAAAATTCAGAAACCATATTTTGTACCTACTTTTTGACGGGCCACTTCTATGGCTCGTACGTCTTTGTACGGTTCATAGAAACCAACCGTACAATAAACTTTGACCATGAAAATTTTACTAAGTCTGGACTCACCTAAGGACCTATCTATGACTCGTGCATAGGATGACAGACTGTCCTAGTGAACCATACAAAGGGTAGTGAGACTTTAATTTATAAAGTTATTTTCCCATTTCCTACGGTTGCCATATATGGCCCGTCGAAGATTCTATGGTACATATATAGGACCCGTAGACATAGACTTTAGCCAATTAAATTTATTTTCTTCCTTTTCCAAATTCTAAGTTGTTACATTATCTCCACCCTTTGGAACATTCATCCTCGAATGGGACTCAAGGAAACATACGGAGGGTAGGGGAAGAGATCTAAAAGCCCAACAAGAATGCAACTTCATCAAAAACACATAAACATTTTCACAACATCATTTCATAAGACATTCATGTAAATTACACTCAAATGCACATAATTATGAAAACTTCAATCTAGTTAATGCAGTTTCTCAAAAGTCAAGTTTTCATGAGTATGCATTCATGACGAAACATGAGAACAACTAAGACACATGAAACAAAAAGGATAAACTATGAAGAGTGAAATACCTCTAGCTAGAGTAAGGTTGGAGGGAAAGCCATGGGGGTAACGGGACATCATCTCAAACTCGGCCTTCGAAGTTTTACACTCAACCTTTTGATTCCTCTAGAAGACCTTTACGGATGCAACTTCCTTATATATCAACTTTTTAACTTGCCGGTCCAAAATTTTAATCAGAACTTCTTCATAAGAAAGTCTCTTTTTTTATACCAAGACTCTCCAATGGTACAATAGATGTCAGATCACCAACTTATTTCTTCAACAAAAAGACATGGAAAACAAGATGCGCCGATGCTAAGTCATTAGGCAAATCAAGTTCATAAGCAAATTTACCAATACGCCTTAAAATTTGATATGTGCCTACATAACGGAGACTAAGCTTCTCTTTCTTTCCAAACCTCATGATACCCTTCATTGGTCAAATTTTAAAGTAGACCCAATGATCTACCTCAAACTTAAGATTTCTTCTTCTAACATCGGCATAGGACTTTTGTCGACTTTGAGCTGATTTCAACCTTTCTCCAATAAGTTGAACTTTATCCATGGCCTCATGCACCAATTCAAGACCTATCAAATCAACATCTCCTACTTCAAACCAACCTATGAGAGATCTACACCTCCTACCGTAAAGAGCCTCAAATGGAGTCATACCAATTCTTGAATGATAGCTATTATTATATGCAAACTCAATCAAAGGCAAATGATCAGCCCAATTACCCTTGAAGTCAATCATACAAGCTCTCAACTATCTTCTGAATTTTCGATAGTACACTCTGCTTTCCCATCATTTTGAGGATGAAGGCCATTCTAAGATTAACACGAGTATCAGGACCCTTTTGGAAAGATTGGAAAAACTAAGAAGTAATTTGGGTTCCACGATCGGGGATAATGGATAGGGGCACTACATGCAACCTAACATTCTCCTTTACATACAACTTAGCATACTCCTTTATCGAATATGAAACCTTGAAGGGAATGAAATGATTTGACTTCTTCATATGATCCACAATAACCCAAATCGAGTCATGTTGCCATCGTGTGTGGGGCAAACAAATAATAAAGTCCATATTCAGATCTTCCCACTTCCAAGTAAGAATACTAATGACTTGGGACAAACCTCCCAGTTTTTTATGCTCAACTTTCACTTGTTGACAATTAGTACCTTTAGCCAAAAATTATGCAATATCGTTCTTTATTCCATTCCACCAATACACCTCAAGCAAGTCACAGTAACATTTGGTGGCTCCCAGGTTAATGGAATATCGAGAACTATTGGGTTCTCATTAGATTCTCTCTTTCAGGTCATCAACATTAGGAACACATAAATAGTCTTGATATCAAATCACACTATCTCCACCTTGGGAGAAAGCCTCAGAGGACATCTTAAGCACCGTTTCCTTCAATTCAACCAAAATCGGACCAAAACCTTGCTTGGCTTTCACATCCAACACAAAGGAACATTTTGAACCCTTATGACCAATAACACCACCTTTATTATAATCAACCAACCGGACGCCCAATCGGGCCAATCTATGAACATCATGAATTAAATTTTTTTTATCAGCATCAACATGAGCAACACTACCCTTTGATAGTTGACTAAAAGTATCTGCCAACCACTTTTTCCTTATCACGGTGATAGAGGACACTCATGTCATAATCCTTTAGCAACTTAAGCCACCTCCTTTGGCAAGCATTTAGATCTTTTCGCTAGAACACATATTGCAAACTTTTGTGGTCGGTAAACACAGCAACATGAACAACATATAAGTAATGCCTAACAGAACTGTCGCTAGTTCCAAATTATGAGTAGAATAACTCTTTTCATGAATTTAAAGTTGTTGTGAACCATAAGAAAGAACCTTCCTATTTCGCATAAGAACGCACCCTAGTCCAATCCTTGAAGCATCACAGTAAACAACAAATCCATTGGAATCTTCAAGTAAAGTCAACACCGAAGCGGAGGTAAGGCTATCTTTCAACTCTTGGAAACTCTTATCATACGCTTCCGACCATAAGAACTTAACTATTTTTTGGGTCAACGCCGTGAATGGAGAGGCAACCAAAGAAAATCATTCAACAAACTTTAATAATAACTAGCCAAAACCTAGAAGCATTGAATATCAAAAAGGGATAGAGGTCTAGGTCAACTCTTAACCACATCCAACTTCTTAGGATCTACCTTTGTTTATCAACCTGCAAATCATCCAACAACAACACCAAACACAACTCTACTACAAATAAACTAAATTTAAATCTAATTTCTCAATTAGAATTCTCAACCACCGTATCTTAACAACAACGCTCAAATTACCCTCCAAAACCTATTAAAAGAATAAGTGAATGTAGTCAGTAAAATAATGAACGAAGATTCGGGGTCGAATCCCAAAGGAAATGGTATATCGTGGAGATTTCCTTGTCAAGAAATTTGGACTTTAAATTAGCTCATTTGCAATAGTAAGAACAATTGAGTGGATTTTACTACCAACTTAATATAAACCTTTGTTAATCGATTAACGCTATAACACTAATGTAACAAAGAAATCAAGAGTTAACATGCAATCTAGGGGTGTGGGGATTGGAAACCGATGTTACATAGGGATGATTGTGCTACTCTATACTGATAAACATTCATGAATAGGCTAAGTCATCTTCAATAATCTTTTGATCTCAAAGCATCTAATCATAGAATCTCCTTTTGATCTCATCTAATTTTCAATCCTAAGAAACCAATACCTTACTATATTCTCTCTTTCAAGAATAGCACAATACCACTATATTGAATCAATACCCCACCCTATTTAAGCACCCCTATATCTTTGGGTTTTAGCCACCCATCACAAAAAGAAAAGAAAATATACCTTTCATGAAAGTAGCCATGGTTAACATGAAATTATGCAACTAAGAGTTAACTCACTTTGGATTCAACTTCAATTTATCAAATTTAGACTCCAAATTGTAAAGCCCCAAAAACTAGAATAGTGTTCTTCAATTGTAAGGTGTTCTTAGACTATCTCTTCTAAAAAAAGGGTACTTTTATCACGCTCTCTACCAAAAACAGTACTTATAAATTGTATCCTTTGAGCTATATATATTTTCCCAAGATTCGGACAAAAAATCTATCATGCAATAGACTTGGCGACATTAGTTGAGTCCACTAAACTTACTGAGTGAATTGCCTTATGCTCCTCAGCTCTCCTTGTAATGCTCTAGGTTTTAGGTGTTTGAACCTCAGTTGGCAAACTTGATTGAGTCAGCTATTCATGTTCGGTGAATCACTTAATACCACCCTGGTTCGCCTTTTGAGAATTCAGTTTTTGTAGTGCACACTATCGTTTTGTGCGATGTGCTATACGACCATCGTTCTCACTCGGTGCATCGCCTTCTCTACTTGGGTCTGTCGAACTTCTTTGGTAGATACAAGTGTTATGCAGTATCAATTTGGGCAAGGTCGTGCTCACTTGGTTATCAACCCTTCATTTTAGGCGATGAACAATATTCACTTTGCACTTCTTTTGTATTTTTTCCCATTCTTTCCAACATGAGTCCTTTCCTTGTCCAATCTTCTTCATAGTTTCAAATCATCAATATTCTATTAGAAAAAGGACAAAGTTAAGCATTGAAGACACTAATTATTGAGCTAAATCGACCTTAAATGAGTGAAAATCTACCAATCACCACACATCCACACGATGGACGTCCACTTCTCACGCCGGTTCACATAGACTACGTAGTCCCTACAAAAATAGGCATAACTTTTAGCACATAACTTGTATTGAGGAACAGAAAAAAAGGGGTTGAAAGAAGACTTGAATGCCTTTCATTTGGTTGGTATTAAGACACAAAGCTCTTTATATGTTAGGAGGCATGACTAATTAATCTTGATCCTTGAATGAACTTACATAAATAACTTAATCATTAGGGAACTTTTCTACTCGACTGTGTGCTAAAGTTTCAATATGACCTTAACTCCTATACAAAACACTTCTAATACTTAGGAATGGAGGATAACATATATGAACAAATAGTTTATCATCCAATCCAAGTTGATACACTTATTGTAACTAATATGTATTCTAAGAGTAAAATTATGAGGTGTTACAATATATCCTCCTTGGGATCATTCATTCTCGAATGATGACTAATCTAGGAAATGCACAAGGTACTTATACAATGCATCGACTAAAATACACCAACAAATATCGAAAGTGAACTACTCAGCACATGAATAAACACTGAATCTTAAATAGGGAAAGAATTATTACCTTTTACATTAATGTTTGGAGGTATTATTAGATGATGGTATCTTGATTTCATATCTTCTTCGCCCTCCCATGTAGCCTCTTCAACAAAGTTATTCCTCCACAAAATATTAACTTCTGCAACCTCTTTGGTCATCAACTTGCAAACTTTATGTTAATTTGAACCAGAATGTTTTCCTAGGACACACTATATTTCACACTAAAACATTTTGTAGGTACAACAAGACAAAGATTACTCGAGCATTTCTCAGGCATGGAAATGAGGAATATCGGATGGACAGCCACTAACTCTGCCGGTAGCTCTAACTCATGAGCTTCATTACCAATCTTCTTTAATATCTTGTTAAGGACCAATATATTGGGGGGTAAGCTTCCCTTTCATATCAAACCTCGTAACACCCTTCATGGGTGAAACCTTCAAATAGACCCAATCATCAACCTCAAACTCTAAATCTCTCTTTCTAACGTCTGTATAAGATTTCTGACGACTTTGTGTTGTTTTCAACCCCTCTTAAATAGTATTCACCTTCTCCATGGCTTGATGAACCAATTCCAACCGTATCAACTCAGCTTCACAAATCTCAAACCATCTGATAAGAGAACTACGCCTTCGCCCATAAAGATCCTCATAAGGAGCCATCTAGTTACTAGAGTGATAAATGTTGTTGTAAGCAAACTTTATTAGAGGAAAGTGATCATCTCAATTACCTTTGTAATCCATGACTCATTCTCTCAACATATCCTATAGGGTATGAATTATGCGCTTCCCATGACCATCTGATTGGGGATGAAAAAAAGTACTAAGGTTTACCATAGAACCCAAATCTTTCTAAAATGACTTCAAAAACATAGTGGTGGACCGAGTTCCCCTATTTGAAATGATGGATAAAGAAACTCCATGGAGTCGTATTATATCATAGATGTACAAACTTGCATAATCTTCTTCTTAATTTGTAATGTTTACTAGTAAGAAATGGATTGATTTTGTCATCTAATCAACAATCACCCAAATTGAACTACGTTGCCTCCGAGATCCTAGCAAGCCAGTCAACAAGTCCATGGTAATCATCTCCCACTTCTGATCCAGAAGAGCTATGTTCTTACCCACACCACACTGTCTTTTATGTTCAACCTTGACTTGTTGGCCATTCAAGAACCTAACAACAAAATCTGCAATATACCTCTTCATACCATTCAACCAATAGACTTCTCATTAAGTCAGGGTACATCTTCGTAGAATCGGGATAAATAAAGTATTTAGAACTATGAGCTTCTCCCATGATTCTCTTGTAGAGATCATCTACCTTTGGAACACACAACCTACCTTGATACCTCAAAATACCATATCCCCGTCATTCAAAAGTCATCATCTTATGCTTATAAACATTTGCTTTAAGCTCAAGTAGGATGGAGTCTCTGTCTTGCATCTCTTTCACTTCCATAACTAAGGATGATTCAACCCCGTTTATTACAACGACTCCAGATTCACTAGAGTCTAACAAAAGAACTCCCAAACGAGGAAGTCTATGCACTTTCTTTACCAACTATTTCTTTCTTTCCTCAACATGAGTAGTACTCCCTATGAACAACCTAATTAGGGCATCAACAACAACATTAGGCTTGCCCGGATGATACATAATACTCTTATCATAATCCTTAAGTAACTCTAGTAACCTCTGTTGTTTGTGGTTCAACTTTTTTTAACTAAAGACATAACCAAGACTTTTTTAGTTGATGAACACATCTCTATGCGTGCCATAGCGATAATTACTCCATATCTTGAGATAAAATGCAAGTGCCGCGAACTCAAGATCTTGAGTCGGGTAATTCCTCTCCTAGATTTTAAATTGTCCGGAAGCATAAGCTATATAATTACCATTCTACATTAATACACAACCAAGATAAACTATGGATGCATCACAATAAACAACACAACCCTTTGTTAGGATTAACACTAGAGCAGTAGTCAACCGAGTTTTCAATTCCTGAAAGTTGTTCTCACAAGCCTGAGGCCATTGAAACTTATGTTTTTTCTTAGTCAAATGGTCAGTGGGGATTAAATAGATGAAAACTCTTAGACAAACCTTCAGTGTTAACCAGCCAAACCAGAGAAACTCTTTATGTCTGTCGAGGAGGTGGGTTTGGACAAATTCGGCACTGCTTCAATTTTTTTACCGTCGACTCGAATTCCTTCGCTAGACACTGTGGCGTAAGAATTCCACAAATTCGAGTGAAAATTCACACTTCAAGAACTTGGCATATAACTCTCAATACATGATTGTTTGAAGGACTATTATGAAATTACATGCATAATCCTTCTCATTCCTCGAGTAGATCAGGATGTCATCGATGGACATTATAACAAGCATGTCAACATACTTCTTAAATACTAAGTTCATCAGTTACAGGAATGTTGCAAGAGCGTTAGTTAAACCAAAAGACATGACAAAGAACTCATGATGATCGTAATAGGATCAAAAATATTTGTTGAGATATCACATTCTCTCACTTTCAAAAGATGATAATCGGATCTGAGGTCTATCTTTAGAGAAGCAAGTGACACCCAGAAGTTTGTTGAACATATCATCAACTCTTGGAGGGGGATACTTGTTATTTATGGTGACCTAGATTAACTGATGGTAAACAATACACATCCTAAGGAAACCATCTTTCTTCAATACGAATAAGACTAGAGTGATCAAAGATGAGACACTTGGTCAGATGAAACTCTTATCAAGGAGATCTTTCAATTACCTATGTAACTCTTTTAACTCAGGTCAAGCCATTATATATGGCAACATAGATATGGGTTGAGTATCTGGAATGACGTTAATTCCAGAGTCTATCTCCCTTTTGGGAGGAACTCTAGGAAGATCGTCGAGAAAGACTTCTAGAAACTCATTTATGATTGGAATTGACAGAAGAGATGGTGTCTCAATGCTAGATTCATTAAATCAGACTAAGTGATAGATGAACCTCTTAGAGACTAAATTTATGTTCTTTAAGTATGACATGAAATGGCCCTTAGGTACAACCTGATTAGTTTTTCATTCTATGACTGTCTCATTAGGAAACTAAAACTTAGGCTTCTTGAGTCCTACAATCGGCTGAGGTATAACAAGCATAAAACCAGTCCATGCCTAAACATAGAGACATTACTATTTGAAAGAAATTGGGTGAGGTATAACAAGCATAAAACCAGTCTTGGTTTATTGAGTTACATTTGCTTGTTCAAAATTCATCATGTCTAATTCAACCAAATCAGCTATGGTGTCTTTATGATAGATAGAGACATTACTATTTTGATATACTCTTTTTTTTAGAATAAACTCTTCGACAAGTACAGAAATAGTGAAAGGTTCAAGAAGTTATTCCAGAGAAGTCCCAAACTCAATGGCTATATAGAGAGTTATAAAAGATAAACTCATACCTGGATCAAGTAAGGCATATACATCAAGATAAAGCATTTTAAGCATACTAGTAACAACATCTAGTGAGTTCTCATGATCTTGTCGACTTGACATGGCATACAGATGATTTGAACCTTCCCCTACTCCTAATGTGGAACCCTTTGGTGCAGCGTTACCTTGTGGGAGTGTACAAAAAGCTAGGCCCCTACTGCTCCCATTACCCTATTCCATATCGAGCATTACTGAGAAAAGTTACCCGCTCATTCACATTTTTAACAAAAACTAGTAACTACAAAACATTCCCGCAAATGGAACGTACTACACTGACCACAGAGTGGGTTGTGAGTGAACCCTTGTGCTACACTGCCCTGCGACTGAGAACCCTAAGGTTTGAAATTTTGGGAGTTCTAGTTCCTGTGATGATTCCTACTCCCTATGGAAGAGGCACTAGATAATGATAGAGCATGTCTAGATGACATCTATTGAAAGGATAACTGATTCCCACTTCCCATCTTCTCCGGGTCGGGCTCATGGTTGGCTGTCTTAGCCATCTTATTGCGGAACTCTTCCCTGTCTTTCAACTTTTCCTCCTCCAAATCTTGTACATGAATAATTAGCATAGTTATGTCCATCTCCCCTATCAACATAGTTGTCTTCCCGTCCTTATTAGATAAATAGGTTGTCCTAGACATCGACAAACTTATTCCACTGGTTATACTCTGCACACCGAGACAACTAGGTGAATGTAAGGTTGTACTCTACATACTCATAGACTCTTGCGTCAGCTTAAGAAATGATCTTACCATTGCCTCCCTTAGCTCTCACGGAAATAAGAGCCCTAAGAAAGCATTCTTAAACACAATCTAGCCTAAGAGTATTGCAATTTCTCCCCTAGTTTTTTCCACTGTTGTACCATATCCGATCATGACCACACCCTTGAGTTAGTACGTAGTCAATTTCACATGCTCTAAATTGGCAGCATACATAACCTCAAACAACTTTTGAAGATATCGATAAAGTATTTTGGATCCTCATTGAGCTTTGACCCAGTCAACTTCGTGGGATTCATCCTCAATAACTCTCGAACTCTGGATGTATCAACCACATCCTAACCTTCCGATCCTTGGCTTCCAACATGTGGTGTCACAACTTGTGACAAATTCTAGATGACATTATGAAACTCAATATTAGTTACATCATCTTGAGGGGGTTGCACAACAGGCGCATTATAACTTTCTGGTTTCGCTTAAATGGTTGGTTCATGAGGATTCACATTTCTTCTAGTATGATGCCGTCTGACATTTCTTCACGGAGGCATGATCAGGAAAATAAATTACACCCAAACACAAATTAGAAGAAACTTTAATAGAGTTAAACTCCATCGCACGAATGAGAGTATGAAGAAAAAAGACAACTCCTAATGTCCTTTAGCTTTTCTGTTATAGATGTGGCGGGCTTTGCACCAATAAGAAGGACTATTAGACATGTCGTCATAGACATCCTAGGACACTTGAACTATGTGCTATGATACCATGTTTGTCACACCCTGAGCTTACACCCTATACGTGGAAGGCTCTTAGAGACCATTGATCACACCAAGCGAACCCTTGTTCTAGATAACTATGATTCACATGACTTTATAAGATACGTGAAAGCTTAAATAGGTGACCATTTAAAACATTTAAAGAAAAGCTTTAAGAGCACTATCTTAAAATACCTAACTTAATTCATCAGCTTAAATAAAACATCTAGGGAAAAGAATGGAAACATCTAACTTTGTCTACCTATGAAGCCTCTATTGTTCAAGATAAGTATTGGGACAAGACCTACGACATTTCCAATTTTTCTAAAACTGAATATGAAAATGAACTTCCTCGGAAGAAAGGAGGCCTTACCAAAAGGTGTACACAAGTGCAAAGTTATCTCAATGAAATGTCTGTTGATGATCCTAAACACTTGTATTTGCATCAGAAAAGATGCAGGTAGAATGATACTAGTACATGAAATGTGCAAGTATGTAATTTGGCTGAATAAATACTAACTAAAATGATGGCGGAAAACATATCAAGTAAACAATATGTGAATAATAAAAACAGTATGAGGATAGAAAACTTTACTTTGTGAGAAGTTTCTCTAACTGACAACCATTACTATGAGCCTAGCAATGATAGAATGTTTTTCCCACGTTGCAAGGGTTATCCTATTCCTTGGCAGGGTATAGGACGCTACTGTGACTATGGATCCATCTAATGGGCCTTCTCAGAGGCAATGAGGAATCACATGACAAATTAGTGCAATGATATCCTATGTTGGCTACGTAGTTTTATTGGACTTGAGCTAAATACAAACTCTTACCCAATTTAATGCTCCATACTATTACTCAAAATATTCAATACCCATTATGATTAATCACACTTTACAAAGAAAGGGACAATTACTTTACTTTGCTTTCACTATGCTTTACTAAAGTACTTTCCAGAAACATCAATATACTCTTTATCTTTCTCAACTGTCAAATAGTACATATGAAATCATTTAATTCTTCCTTTGAGGATTGTATTCAAAACCTTCATTTAAACTGTATAACTATATGCACTTATATTTCAAGTCTTAAATTAATTTATAAGAAAGTATCATGTAATAACGTTTGAAAACATAAATTTTATAAATCAATAGGTTCATGTGATTCTAAGAATGAAGAACAATTTAGAATTTCAACATTCGTAGTAGAAATTAAAACCTCAACTATTAAGGAAACTTATCTAAGAATTTCCAAGAAACTATGGGTAAAACCCTAAACATAACTATTGTTGACTTAATTTATATGTAGGGCATGAGGACAAACTAGTCCAACAATATGAATAGACTTACATACTTGGATGAACAATGTTCTTAAAGAAGCTTGAAGAAAATCTTGCTTGGAAACCATGAAACCCAGGCTTTGGTCTTTCTTGAAGTTCTTGAACATAGATTTTATATAAGAATAAGAAGGTTGAAATAATAAGAACTTATTGACGGTGGCTTTTGGGAGAAATTATTAGTCCTGGGTTGGGGTTTCTGGATGAGGAAAAGATATGAACATCCCTCCTAAAACGTTTAAAGAAGAAAAAACTAAAAGAATTTTGAAGTAACGTATGTGGTCACACAGCTAAAGCTTAGTTTGTGTGGCATCTTACACAACCTTACCAATAACAACGACCTTGCTACACAGTCGCGTGGTAGACGTCCAATTCACGTGCCGGTTTGCAGATACTACGTAGTGTCAGAAAAATGGGCATAACTTTTAACTCATAACTTGGATTGATGAACTGTCAAAAACTGTGGAAATGAGACTTCAAGGAATTTCATCTGGTTGGTATTAAGCCTCAAAACTCATCATATGTAAGGAGGTATGATTGATTAAGTTGATCCTTGAATGAACTTACATGAATAATCAATCGTTAGGGAAATTCTCAATTCGACATTGTGTTTAAGGTTCATTATCATCTTAAATCACATCCAAAGCACTTCTAATACATACGAATGGACCTTAACATATATGAGCAAGTAGTATATCATAGGTAATGCATGTCAACAAACACAGACAGGACTTTAAGTCAACAAACTAACATAACCACTACATGAAACTTAACCAACATTACCAAAATTGAACGAGCCTGGTTCACTCTAGGAACCAACACACAACCAAGCAATCAACCATGTACCAGGCATGGTACCCGACCCAAAAATAATGAAAAATGTACGAGACGTATCACCCAAGCCAACAATTAGGTACCTCTTACAAAAAGTTGTAACCAAGACAATCAATAATGCGACAAGGTGTGGTGCCCGAGCCAACAAAATCACACACAACATATACATCACAACTAAATTGAGTACAACCACACTTGTAAGACCATAAGTAATTAAGAAAAGCTTACTGCATGATATTGACAACAAGATATCATATCATATTCATCTTTGTTTCTCCCTAATTACATAATGTACAACCAATATTACAAAATTAGTTAACATGCATGCATAACATAGATTAGAAATCAATTCAACAATCACATACCTCAAATAAAGTATGAATACTCTATTGAGCCTGAGCTTTCCCCTTTTGTAAAGCTTCAACTTGCTCTTCATCTAAAACAATAATACAACACCAAATAATCCTCCACAAGCCTTAACATCCTCGGATTATAACATATTCTCAAAACCATTGGCCAATTTACTGTTCACTCCACCCTACCCATGTCATGATACGAAATTGGCCCATTATGGAACCTACTTTAACCCCCCTTTAGGCAAGACAAAACCGAAAGCAAAACATAAAAATATATTGAAAAAGTATGAGGGGAAGTAGAAATACAAATATAGAATAGGGACCACAACATAGATATGTAAATGCAATACCAAATATACAAAATGAACCCGGAAGTGACCGAAAAAGACAAACTGTACACAAAAACCAATCCATGGACCTGGTGTCACTGATACAAAAATATCGAATTACATAAAAGACTATATTCATCAAGATTGTCTAACAAACATACAAATACATAGTGAGGTACAAAAGAAGGAATACCAGCAAGTCTTTCAAACTTAAAAAGCTCACCACAATCAAAGTCTGCGTTGACCATATGAGATTCAACACTCAGTGAGGGTGGCTTGTACTACAAGATGCATTAGAAGAGATGCATAAATGTATTATGAGTACAAAAATATTGGGTACTTAGTAGTGATCTGTAAAATAACCTTTTCCGTTCATTATTTATAGACCAATGGTGAAAAATTTGGATCAGAAAACTTTTAGGGTAGTGACTTGAAAATCATAGGGTAGGCAAGTTTTAGGTGAAACTTGAGTGAGGTGTGGCCTAAGATAATCTCAAAATGGATTGGGTAGCATGTCTAAGCTCGGATCACGTTTATTGTAGCTAAGGCATTAAGGAATTCATAGGGCCTTTTAAAAATAAATTTTGGTATGTAAAACTCCTCATGTCAGATTGCTGTGAAGTTTAGTATAGAACATCAAGGTTCAAAGGGGTATATTGACATAATTAAAATTGTAACTTTAGACATGACATTTTTAAGGCCACGAAATTGAGCAAACTGGGCGGCGTTGTAAATATAATTCCAAGATAATTCCTATGGTACCTGGAATCACACCTAACTCATCTTTAGCTAGGAGTTATGGTCGTTTGAAGTTGACCAAAAACCCAAACTTAACATAACTTAACAAATTTCCATATTTTCCATTCTTTCCTAAAATGACTATTTCCAATTCTAACTCTTTCTAGTTCTTTCAATTAGCGAGATGTTACAATATCTCCCTCTTTTGGAACATTCGTCCTCGAATGAGATTACTCTTACTAGGCTAAGGGTGTAACATCTAACAGTTAGCTCAAACACCCAACAAGCAATCCAAATACAATATGCCAAATTATAAATTAAAAAGTACGATGAAGAGAATTAGTACCTTGATATTGAATTTCTCCATTTTCAAAGAGATGTGGAAACATGTTTTGCATATCTTGATGAACTAAATATGGTCCTATCAACCCTGCTTCACCCGCTTCAAACCATCCAATAGGAGGTTTACATCTTCTCCCATAAAGAGCTTTATAAGAATCCATTTTGATGCTAGAGTGTAACTATTGTTGTAAAAAAATTCAATAAGAGGAAGGTGATCATCCCAATTTCCTTTGGAATCAATCACAAAAGCCCTCAACATATCCTGTAAGGTCTAAATAGTGCGCTCTGCTTGACCATCTGTCTAAGGATTAAAACCAGTACTTAAGTTCACCTTTTAACCCAAGCCTTTCTGAAAAGATTTCCAGAACTGTGCAGTAAATTTCGCACCTTTGTCAGAAATAATCGAATCTGGCACCCCATGAAGTCTAACTACCTATTCAATATACAACTTAGCATGATCCTTTATTGTATGGGTAGTTTTTAAAGGCAAAAAGTGGACTGATATGGTCATTGATCCACAATCACCCAAATAGAATCATGCTGCCTGCGAGACTTTGGTAAACCTGTGATGAAGTCCATATTGATCATCTCACACATCCATTCAAGAAGTTCTATATTCTAAACCAAACCACCGGGCCTTTTATGCTCTACCTTAAATTTTTGGCAATTCGAATACTTTGCAACAAACTCTGCAATGCCCTTCTTCGTACTACTCCACCAATAAACTTCTCTCAAATCACGATACATCTTTGTGGAACCCGAATGAATGGAATATGTTGAGCTATGAGCTTCCTCCATGATCCTCTCCTAGAGTTTATCCACCCTTGGTACACATAACCTACATTGATACCTCAATACACCATCTCCCCCTTGTTCAAAAGCCAATAAATTTTGCTTATGAACATTTGCCTTCAATTCAAGCAGAATAGGGTCTTGGTCTGATTTCTCTTAACTTCTGACACCAAGGATGATTCAGCCCCATTCATCACCACTACTCCTCCTTCTGTGGAATCCATTGGTCGGACTCCCAAGCATGCAAGTCTGTGCACATCTTTTGCTAGCTCTTTCTTATCTTTCTCTAAATGGGTGGTACTAACCATAGACAACCTGCTCAAGGCATCAGCAACAACATTAACCTTACCTAGGTGGTAAAGCATACTCATGTCATAATCCTTGAGTAATTCAAACAGCATTCGTTATCTGATATTAAGCTCTTTCTGAGTAAACACATACTGAAGACTCTTCTGATCGGTGAACACATCCACATGAACACCATAAAGATAATGGCGCCATATTTGCAAAGCAAAAACTACGACAGCCAATTCTAGATCAGGGGTTGGGTAATTCTTCTCGTGAACTTTCAACTGTATGGAGGCATAAGATATAAATTTGTCATTCTGCATTAGCACACAACCCAAACCAACTCTAGACGCATCACAATACACCGCAAAGCCTTGCGTACCTTCTGGTAAGGTCAATAATGGTGCAGTAGTCAACCTATTCAATTCATAAAAGCTTTTCTCAGAAGCTTTAGACCATTGAAATTTCATTGTTCTCTAAGTCAACTTAGTCAAAAGGGATGAAATAGATGAGAACCCTCTACGAACCTTCTACAATAGCCAGCCAAACCAAAAAAAACTTCTAATCTCAGTTGGAGATGTGGGTCTAGGATAATTCTTCACTGCCTCTATTTTTTGGGTCTCAACTTTAATTCCCTCTCCTGACAAAATGTGGCCTAAGAATGCCATATACTCAAGCCAAAATTCACACTTAGAGAATTTGGAATACAACCCTCTATCCTTTAGAGTTTGGAGAACTATTCTGAGATGACTAGCATAATCTTCTTCATTCCTTTAATAGATTAGTATGTCATCAATGTATACGATAAAAAAAATATCTAAATAAGGTTTGAATACTCTATTCAAAAGGTCTATGAATGTTGCAGGCGCATTGCTCAAACCAAAGGACATAACTAGGAACTCAGAATGACAATAACGTGTCCTGAATGTTATCTTTGGAATATCATATTCCCTTACCCTCAACTGATGGTATCCTGATCTGAGGTCTATCATAGAGAAACAAGTAGCACCCTGAAGTTGATCGAAAAGATCATCAATTCTCAGAAGAGGATACTTGTTGTTGATGGTAACCTTTTTCAACTGACGGTAATCTATATACATCCTAAGGGAACCAGCCTTCTTCCTCACAAACAAGAACGGAGCGCCCCAAGGAGAGACGTTTGGTCGAATAAAACCCTTATCAAGGAGATCTTTCAACTGTTCTTTTAACTCTGCTGGTGCCATTTTGTATGGCTGAATAGATATTGGATGAGTATCGGGAAGGATATCTATATCGAAGTCTCTTTCTCTCTCATGAGGGACTCCGGGAAGATCATCAGGAAAGAATTCTGGAAACTCTTTTACTACTGAAATTGACTCCATAGAAGGTATCTCCACACTAGAGTCATTAACTCGGAATAAATGATACACACACCCCTTGAAAATTAACTTTCTCGCCTTAAGGTATGAAATGAAACGACCCTTAGGCACTGTTGAACTGCTACTCCACTCTATAACCGGCTCATTAGGAATTTGGAACCTAACAACTCGAGTTCTATAATCAATGGAGGCATAACGTGCATGAAGCAAATCCATACCAAGAATGACATCAAAATCTACCATGTCTAACTCAACTAAATATGCCATGATGTGTTTGTGATTTATGGAAATGACACAATCACGATATACTCGCTAAACTAAAATAGACTCCCCAATAGGTGAAGAAACACACAGGGGTTCACAAAGTTTCTCAGGAAGAACATCAAAACTATTTGCAACATAAGGAGTCACAAAATATAAACTTGATTTTGGGTCTAGCAAACTGTTACCATCAAGAGTAAAGACTTTGATCATACCAGTGACAACATCTGGAGATTTCTCTTGCTCTTGACGACTAGTGATCGCATAAAAG